>JANCMA020324131.1:0-11847 GCA_024336925.2 Zoanthus solanderi | reverse complement strand
CAAATTTGTTCAATGAAAAGTATGGGCTCAGGTTGGGAGAATTTAAAAATACAACTGGCACTGAAAGGGTTAAGTGACTTTTAAGAATTTTGCATTAGAGAGGCTTTACTAGGATGCTGAAAGCATATTTCTGCCACAGTTCGAGCGCAGTAATTTTGTAGAAACCTTGCTGTTTTGAGTCGTCATCTAACGACAAGAACCTATCTCCAACAGTTTATTATTTGATAAGTGCCACATGTTCGTAAACTGAGGAATGTCTGCAGTTATTCACTTCTCCAGAGTTAACTCTTGAATCTGAAACTTAAAGCAACTTGGTCGAGGTCAGAGAGTAGTTGCTCTGAGCGAATGACAGGCACGTCCATCTATTGCTTAATTGTGCTTGGTAGACCACACTATCCAGTGGCGACTAGTCAACTTTTAACGCTTCTCATCTCTACTTTTTCTTGTTCATCTTCTGATGGATCATTTCTCTGAAGTCAGATAAAATCTTGTTTTCTCTCTTTGATCTTTCCTCATAATTGAACATAGCAAGAGCTCGCCTGAAATAAACAATTATCATTTTAGAAACATGTTTGTCCATCGTGACTATAAAGGCATATACACTAATTCTCGAGAAACAACAGTTTTGTCTACTATCTACTCTTCTTCAAAGCAAATCTTCACAGAGAAGTCATTTTGATGTTTGGTTAAAGGAAGTTATTGTGAAGAGGAGCTACAGACTGCATATGAACTCACTCTCTGATCTTTTTTCTTCATTTGAATTTCTATGAAGTCGAGGTGAACTGCTTCAGATACATAAATATTCCAAGATGGCCGCAACATCGTGAGCTTTGATAGCATTGGCTTATACCCAAATTACTGATATCAACAAATTAACATGATATTGCACTATCACCACTCTCTCTTCCCCCCACAATTCTTTTTTTCTCCCCTCCCTCCCTTCCTCATTCTCTCTTTTCCCCTTCCACTCTCTCTTTTCCCCTTCCACATTCTCTCTTTTCCCCTTCCACACTCTCTCTTTTCCCCTTCCTCACTCTCTCTTTTCCCCTTCCTCACTCTCTCTTTTCCCCTTTCTCACTCTCTCTTTTCCCCTTCCTCACATTCTCTTTTCCTTTCCACTCTCTTTTCCCTCTCCACACTCACTCTTTTCCCTTCTACACTCTCTCATCCCCCTCCTCACTCACTCTGTTCCCTCCCACTCTCTCTGTTCCTTCCCACTCTCTCTGTTCCTTCCCACTCTCTCTGTACCCTCCCACTCTCTCTGTTCCCTTCCCACTTTCTCTGTTCCCTCCCTCTCTCTCTGTTCCCTCCCACTCTCTCTGTTCCCTTCCCACTCTCTCTGTTCCCTCCCACTCTCTCTGTTCCCTTCCCACTCTCTTTGTTCCCTCTCTCTCTCTGTTCCCTTCCCATTCGGCCTTTCACTGTCCCTTTCTTTAGTTTTATTATTCCTCCCCATAATCTTGACATGCAACTTTGCTTAAATTTTTTAACTTCAAAAAATAATTAGTGTGATGACACCACTCACTTTTCATCCGCACTGTAAATCTGGTTCTCTTTACGTAATCGAACTGCCTCCATACGGCGATGTCTGTTAGAAAATAATTTTTGCGAGTTAATTAGTATTCAGTAGTTTTATGGAGTTAATCAATGAGAATGTTTATGTCATCGTTTCTGCAGCTCCGAAGACTAAAAGACAAGACCTTCTTATCCATACGCTACCAAATTTATAGGGTTTTCTCTAAATATAGTCTCAAAGCACAAAATCAGGAAATGACTGTTTTTTGTAAGATAAAAATAACGATGTTTTGTTGCCACTTTACTTTGTTTTAGTCTGAATTATAAATGATATGCCAGATTAATTTAAGCATTTCTTCAATTTCAGCACAATAAAAAAATGAAAATAATACAAAAATCAAACTTGTTTGAAATTAAACGTTTCTTAAATAACACCAACAAAAATTCTCACAAATTTAAAGCTTAAAAACGTGCGACAATTAACCAAAATATAAAAGTCCATGACATTTTAGTATCGACCAATGGTGGATTCTGGCCTGTAGAAATTAAAAAAAAGCAAAACCTAAAGTTACAATACCAAAACAAGTGGGCTCATAAAATCGTTTCTTTGGCCTTCAGCGTCATGGGTAATACACTTATTTGTCATTCTTTATATTTCTATATTTTGTGTAATGCCCTTTAGATCCCCTATCAAACACAAGATGGAAAACTTAAAAGTATATTTTTCAGAAACATAAACACAAACCTGCTCCCACTCATGACATAACCTGCATCTTCAAAGGCCTCAATTTCGTTAGAGGTCAGACCGATCTCACCACGACGGGGAATTCGCTTTCCTTTCTTCACATATTCTGCCATTGCTTCACCTTCACCAGGCAGCAGCGCACCACCAAAACTACAAAATGAAAACGGAAAGTTTCTTTAAACCTTAGATGGCTGACCAAAACACTTGTTGAACATCACACCAGATCTTAAACCATTTCTAGCACGTTTGTGCTATCTATTTTTGAGTTTATCTTTATAGACGCATTCCACAAGCATTGCACTTTTACTATTACTTATGTTCGTATTGGGAATCTGAACCTGTTTGCTAGCTATGTCATGTTCATAAGGCCTAAAAAGGCAGAAACAGCTGCTAATAAGATCTAGCTGTGGCAGCTAATTCATTCAGGGGTAAGCCCTGGTGTAATACTACACCGAAACAGCTGTCCATGGCTGCTAGCAATCAGGCTCTCTATTTCTATGGTAATTTGAATGGGTAAAGCCCGCTACCAAGACAGCCATAGTGTCCAATATAGTGGCTTCAAGTTAGCTGCTACGACATTTGTTCATTTCTAACGACAATAAAAAGAAATAAAGTCAGCGATCTGAAAACACTCTTTCATCTATCATACATTAAAGAAGAATAACAAGAACAGGGTAAGAACAGATGGCCGACTGGTTGTGCTCAGACTCCCACCATTAAGGACAAAGTTAGAGTCTCAGGAATGCATGAGAGCTGAGATTTCTTCAAGAACTGAAAGTGCATACAAGCTTGCAGCTAACTTGAAGCCACTAAAATGAGCACTAAAGGCAATGATCGAACTTTTCAACCTACAGCGTCAATTAAACCACATGCTATCTTTCAGGCTCACTATTATTTATGGTACATTCAACGAAAAATGCCCTCCACCAATGTAGTCTTAAGGCACGGTAATGCGAGCAACAAAATCCTCAACTCGTCTCGCAACATTGCTGCGAACCAGTTTGAAAATCGATGCTGCACATTTTTCCACCAGCATACAAACTTGTCTCGTGTCAAAATAAAGTTGTTGCAGTTGAGTGAACCCTGACTTTTGATTGGCTAATATGACCAGGTGATTGCATACAATGTCATTCTGCTGCGAGACAAGTTGATCTATGGTAGTAATACGCGCAGTATCTACAAGTTTTGTTGCAAAAAGTAGAATGATCTTTTACTTTCTGCAACAGACTTTTTCAACTTGCAATGGATTATTTTGATGCGAGACAAGTTTGTATGTGGGTGTAAAAAACGAGCAGCATCACTTTTCAACCTGTTCTGCAGCAATGTTGTGAGACGAGTTGAGGATTTTGTTGCTTGCATTACCGTGCCTTAAGACTACATTGGTGGACGGCATTTTTTGTTGAATGTACCATAAATAATAGTGAGCATGAAAGATAGCATGTGGTTTAATTGACGCTATAGGTTGAAAGGTTTGATCATTGCAAAGGGAAAAGCACAAAGCTGACAATGATCAAACTTTTCAACCTAGAGTTGATGAAGCCATGTTCTTCACTTAATGAAATCATGAATGACTGTTACAGTTATGTCTACAGTTTTAGCAGATCCAAACGAGAAACCCTCTGCAATACCGATATTAACCTATGGAACCAGAACGGGGAGAGCAGGTCATCTTAAGAAGGTCCATCAGGATTTGAAGGTTCCCGAAAATCTCTGCCATACTGATACTAAGCTAGAACCAGAACTGGGAGAGCAGGTCATCTTAAGAAGGTCCATCAGGATTTGAAGGTTCCCGAAAATCTCTGCAATACTGACACTAAGCTAGAACCAGAACTGGAAGAGCAGGTCATCTTAAGAAGGTCCATCAGGATTTGAAGGTTCCCGAAAATCTCTGCAATACTGATACTAAGCTAGAACCAGAACTGGAAGAGCAGGTCATCTAAAGAAGGTCCATCAGGATTTGAAGGTTCCCGAAAATCTCTGCAATACTGATACTAAGCTAGAACCAGAACTGGGAGAGCAGGTCATCTTAAGAAGGTCCATCAGGATTTGAAGGTTCCAGAAAATCTCTGCAATACCGATACTAAGCTAGAACCAGAACTGGAAGAGCAGGTAGTGGGTCCACCATGCCACTCTGAGGTGTACAACAATAAATTGCTGAGAACTTTATTTTGTATTCGTTGTACACTTACTCTTTGATATCAGAACTGCCAACTGTCTCTTGTAAGACTGGAACTGGACCAACAATATTGCCATCTTTTTCCTTTGTTTTTTCAGCTATAAACAGAAAAAAAAGATGAAACAGCCAGCCCACATAAAAATATTAAAGGCAGCACCTGTGTGAAAAAAACACACTGTTGGCTCAAAGCATAAAAAAGAAAAAATTATGAAATCATGAACTACAGTCTTAAACATTCAACTTACAATATTTGAGTTACAAGTAAGATTTCTATCAGGCTCTGATGAGGGGTTATTGTTTTTAATTTAAACTTCTTACTCAACTCGAGGTGATGACTAAACATTTCTACCAACAAATAACCAAGCTAGCCAAAGCCTATAGCTATGACAACTGTGCTAATACATCAACAATCTGTGCCTAGACAATACTATACAATAAGTTGGGATTAACAGAGATGAAACTACTGCTGATGTCAGTGGTGAAGGGCAATACAGTGTCAAACTATTATTACTAGGGAAAATTGACCTTCTGATAATGTATCTTGATGAATGAATGAATGATTGCCAATTCACAGTACTGTAAGTGACTCACTGCTTCTGTATTTGAAGAATTTCAATCCAAAACCTAAAGGGAAAAATTTTCGAAATATGGATACTTTCCCAACTTTCAAATAAACTTTCTAGTCAGGAATATATAAATATCTTTACTAAGAATCAAGGTTCTTTTAAAATATAATATTTCATTTTGTTTCATGTTTATAATTAAAAAAAATTAAATTTCTAATTTTCTGATAAAGGTAAGTTAATTACCTTCCTTCTTTCCAATCCAAGACTCTTGCCATTCCACTTCTGAATCTAAGCACAGAAAAACAGGTAAATGATGCAATCTAAATGAAAGAAGTATTTACTTTCCTCTAAGGCTATATAAATTAACAAATTATTTATTTAATTATTTATTCAAATAAAGTTTTCAGTGAAGATAAAAATACATTAATCCTTTCAGTCCCAGTTATGTTGTTAAATTCTCCCAACTTGTGCCCATACTTATCATCAAACTAGTTTGGGAGAATTTTACTTTTAATCCTCAGTAGTTTGCTTTGTTTGATCAATTCTCAAATTCTCATGACCAAATGTCTTATTTTATATGTCTTATGTAAGGAGGAGTTGGGTGTTGATAACTGACTGGGATTGAAAGGGTTAAACATACCCCCTCACAATAAATTATGAATGCTCCCTTAGTTCTTACCAATTTAGGGTGTCTGGGCATGGGCGGTTCAGTGTCTCGTATCTTTCTCATGGCCTGCAAGGGAGGTTCGTTGAAATATGGTGGCTCTCCATCAATCATCTCTAGAACCATAATGCCAAGCGACCAAATATCAACCTACAGAAAGACCAAATGGTTAAAGTGATATTTTTATTGGTTATAGATCACTTTTTCTGAGTGAATCAGTTAAAAAATGTAAAATTCACTAAAGAGGTTGCATATTTGCAAAAACTTCAGGAATAACAATTCCTAACCTCTGTTCCATAGGGTTTTCTGGCAATAACTTCAGGAGCCATCCAGTATGGTGTGCCAACAAGAGATTTTCTTCTTTGCATTTCTCGTGTTACTTGTGCACAGAAGCCAAAATCTGAAATTTTTATCTGCAGATTACAGAAACAGCAAAGTCTTTAGAATATAAGTTAAGCTAAATCCTACAACTGGCCAATAAAACCAGAACTTATCCCTGGTTCCTTTAATGTTAAGCAGATGAGAGTCTTTGATTCCCCCTGGATGCAGCCAGGGCTCAACAAAAACTTGAATTCTAGCTTATCCTTTGAGCAAGCTTGTCCAAGAACATGATAGCCCGGCATAACTTTCGATGCATTTAACTACCACATATACTACTAATGATATTTCATCTGCACACATATAAAAATTATGTTTTTAAAAGAGGTCCTTGGTGCAATTGTGTAACTAATGAATTGAGAAAGGCTTTTTTTTAACACGGTTATAACTGATTTTTAACACAAAAACTAATGCAAGTAAGTTTGATTCCATTTTAATTTCTCGACGTTTCAACGCCATCCAACGTCATTTTCAAGAGTAATTATACACTCAGAATTCAGTGTCTTTTAAACAATAGAAAGTCCCATGATAATTGTGTTGTTAACATAATTAATTAAAAATCTTTGCTCTAACATAATTTTTAGTTAATTATGTCAACAACACAATTATCATAGGACTTTCTATCTTTTAAAAGACATTGAATTCTGAAAGTATAATTATTCTTGAAAATGACAGTGGATGGTGTCGAAACATCGAGAAATTAAAATGGAATCAAACTTACTTGCGTTAGTTTTTGTGTTAAAAATTATAAACAAAGCCACTATAACTGATTTATCCATAAATTATTTTGTTTCAAATAATATATATAATTCTCTGTCTGCTTGTGAGGAAAAATCCCTTTTTGGGAAAAAGCATTTTATATGTATTTTGTCTGCTTGAGCAGGAGATGATCATTTTGTGATGGGGAAAGACAGGAGGGGGGGGGGGGGTGGTTTGTCTGAGCGCTTGTCCGTCAGGCAAGTGACTTTGAAAAGTTTCTTGCCTGACCTCTAAATCTACTTGCCACAGATTACTGGAAGGGAATTTTGTCGAACCCTGTGGATGAGAAACTACAGTAGTCCATCACAGGTTAGTGCTTAGCAGACACTGGTACTCTACTTACCAACCTCGTAAAGATGACATCAGTAATAACAGAAAAGAAGGTCACACAAACATTCAAATCTTGGCAAAGACATGAATTAAACCAGGGATCTTGTGGTTTGAGTGCAAAAATCTTACTATCTGCTCAAACCACACCACATTTATATTCTAAACAACCCTTTTTAATTTGGATAAATCATTTTTGGAATGATGCCATGCAAATGCCTATAAAGTTAGCTGAATTCAATCAATCAATCAATCCAATTTTGATCTGGGTTTATCCCCGTAAATGGGGGTGGCCAGATTTATCCCACTCTAACTGCAATCTCTCCAACTCCCACTCTCAATCTTGCTCAATTCATGGCATCCTCCTTCTCTAAACCAACACTCTGCTCTCCTTCTCCACTTGCGTCTTCCATGTCTTCTTTGGTCATCCTCGCTTCCTCTTGCCCTTCACTTCAAACTTCAACACTTTTCTCAAAACATGCCCATCATCCCTCCTCAAAACATGCCCATTATCGCTCCTCAACACATGCCCGTACCATCTTACTACATTCGCCTTTGCCATCCCTCAAAAACTCTGAATCTTGTTCCTACCTGGCCACTGGATGTAAGGAGAATGCTATCACTTTTGATGTCTCTGTGAATAACTCCCTGAGAGTGGAGGAAAGTGAGAGCCTTCAGGCAAGCTCTGCACACACATGCTAACTGTTCCTCAGTCAAACTAAAAAGAGAATCTTGAATCAGAACTGGTTCGCTTCAATACATCTTTATTATAATTATTCCATTTTCTGATTATAAACATTGAAATTTAAAGTGCATGAAACATGGTGGACAGAGAATTGTTGAGAATGAAAAGGAGACTGGGCTGAATGACAAGGCTCTGTGCCAAGTGGACTGGTGAAGAAGATATTTAACAACTATCCCCAAAGGGGAGGTGAATAGTGGTGGATAAGACATGAACGTCAAAGTATATCTCTACTACTGTACTAGGCACTAACCCTGAGGGGATAGTTGTTTTTAGTATTTACAAAAATAATGGAATAAAAATACACTTTATCATTTGATGAAAATTTTCTTTCTTTCTCATTGGCGCAAGGGTCACCACGTGAACTACAAATAATTGCCTACAAATATTTGGCTTCAGCAAAATAATAATGAATCAGCTCGCCACTGACAAATCACAATATTTTGCTCAACCTAGTCCAATAATTGTTTATTATTTTCAAAGAAACAATATATACAATGTAAACTTTTTTTTTTCAATTTTTAGCATGCATGCTTCCTGTCATTTTGACTTCTGCCTCAAAACCAACTAATAGTGTTGGATATCACAAGATGCAGCAGCTAATCACAGCTCAAGAAAATGGATATCAGTTGCTTTCAATTGGTAAATACTAAAATTGTTTATTGGGACTAACCAAATTTGCACATTAGCTTAGATGGCATAGCAACAAACAAGTTACATAATGGTCACTGGTTGAAACACCATCACAGTCAGTGCTAACCAGGATTGACTGACCATATATGCATCTTTTTAAGTGCAACAGAAGACAAATGATATCTTAGAAATATGCTAAACTGTACCTTGTATGAATAACGATATCTGTCAGTGAGCCTCCTTCAAGAAACTCCATCACAACCCACAGCTCGTCACCAACAAGATAACTTCCAAACATCTCCACAATGTTTGGGTGGGGATAGTCCCTCATTATGACAACCTGCAAACAATAATATGTTTATTATGAGAATTACAGACTGAGGAAAAACCAATTGAGAAATTACACACAGCTTATAGGTATCCTGTTAATATTTATTTTCAGATTTCAATTTACAAATTAAAGGAACTAAATAAAGTACTGTCTATCTTTGATTATCAATTAAAAATACCTGTTCGTTAATTGTTTTCTGGATAACTCTTATAAATTTGCTCAGGGATGGTTGACAGCACTCATATATTTTCATGTCTTTCAATACAAACTTCAACTTAAACAAATAAATCACAAAGCACAGCCACTAAAAGAAACTGGCCCAGAGTAACCAACTGCTAGTCAACCACACTGGTCTTAATGCCTGTGGTGGCATTTGATTCAAGTCATGGTCTTATAATGATGAACTCAATAGAGACAGACACATACAGGCAGTACTATTTTTATTCATATTCAAGTTACATTTCTGTTCTAATGCAACTGGAGTATAAAAACTGACATATTAGCTCTTAAATACAATCATAGTAGACATATTTGACATACTTATAAACTCCAGATTGCCGGATAGTGCTCGATGTGTAAAAAGCTGAACAAGATAACTTAAGTTAAAAGACAGTGGTTTATTAATAATCTAAAATTTACAGCCGAAGGCTGAATTAGATTTAACAAATACAATTCGGTAAATTATGTATGTCTATAAAATACAATAATACTAAAGGGAAAACTATGTACAATATTAAAACTATTTACTTTCGAAGCATTTGGATGAGTTGTACATTATAAAACTGTTTTTAAAACGGTTTGTTTTGCAGATGGGCAAATAAAAATTGCGGTTTGACCTTAAGGGTTGGGCACAGTTCACCTTGGGAAGCTGTTTTGGTGTAGTATTACACCAGGTCTTAACCCTGAATGGGTTAGCTACCAAGGCTAGATCTTAAAAGCTGCTGTTTCGATGTAGAATAATGCCAGGGCTTACCTGTGAATTAGCTACAGTAGCTGCCACGGCTAGATCTTATAAGCAGCTGTTTCGGCCTTTTTAGACCTAATTAACATGGCATAGTTAGTATAGGTTTCCACAGAAGATAATAACTAATACTGAAAGTGTAGTGCTTGTGGGATGTGGATTAAATAATTATATTCATCAAGTAGAAATAGCGCATACTTGTTACACTTTTATCATTAAAAATCAGTAAAATTTTACTGAAGCTCATTGTTCTTATTTTTTGTTCTTAACTATACCATATTGATTATTTACAACCATGTGGTAAAGTATATGCACTCTATCTTGTTGTTTTAAAATTTTGAAATATTGATTCCTTGCCAAATAAGATAAAGAGATCATTGGCTTATTAAGCAATTAAAAAAAAAACAGCAGCTCTGCGATAATTTTTGAAGCAAAAAAGTATTTGTTGAAGGAGTTACTGGTGATGAAAATTTCTGAATATTCAATGTAATGTTGCAGCACCATGTTGGTGGACTTCGGTATGTGTTCGTACCTGGTCACTATAATTTCATAACATAAATTGAAACATAAAATTGAAAAATCTCATATTTCACTAATGACTATGCAAAATGTAAATGATACCTTTAAAGACGTATGATGATAACCAAATTCATAAATTTGATGCAAATATATTGATTTTTATGACTTTTAAAAGACATGATTCAGTCTTGTGTGTAGGCCTAGATAGATTCTGCTCAAAAAATCCTTATAAGTTGCTCAAAAATGCCTTAAAAAGTTGCTCAAAAGTTGCTCAGATTTTAAAAAGTTGCTCCCTTAATTATATAAAAGTTGCCCCACACATTTTCTCTATAAAAGTAACAATATCCATGTTTCTAAAAAAAGCAGCAAACGTAAGATTTTGCATAACATTATTTATTGTGCCTCTAATGGTAGGTGCCTTCCTTTTTTGTCTTTTGGTTTTACTGCATGACATAATTATTATCAAATTATATGCTCTAAACTTCACCTAGTGTGACGATAATTTTTTTATGGCAAAATGAATTTATTCTTTGAAATACAATGTCTTCTTAACAGTTATTGCACTCATGAACATTGAACAACAACAAATACATTAAGGAATCTAACACTGTTTTATAGCATAAGCAAATGTGCCCTCAATAATAGATGCTTTCAGACTGCCATTTGCTGTGATCCAATGGCAATGAATGCTACTATAGGAACCAATGAAAATGAGCAAGCCCTTTTCTGACAACCATTGTATCTGTACATGACTGAGGCTTTAACGTAATATTCCAAACCAGAGTCCCGCTGAGCAGACAAAGTGCTGAGTAGGCTAAAAACTTTCTCTGAAGCAGCAGAGCTGAGCTAAATCAGAAGTAGCTTTCTCACAAGTGTCAAGGTATACAAAGGGAGCTTTGTAACAAGATTGCCTACAGTATGCTGGGAAAGTTCTTTAGTTCTTTTAGGGCTGCAGCATCAGGTCTCAAACCTTGAACCTGCACAGGACAACAGAGACGTGTTAACTTGAATGCTCGTACTGTATTTTGAAACTGGACACTGAATTTCTCTTTGAAAAAATTCAGTCCTGGCTAGATACATGTGGCTCTCAACAAGAAGATTTGTTATATCATGTGACACGACTATGAGTTAGACAGTAAAAGATGGTTGTTGGCTTGCATGCTTGTTTAAATGTTTGCATTCAGGTTAAGGCCAGAACATTTGGTAAGGACAGTTTCCTATTGAGCAATTAATTTGAACAATGACTGACCTCAGTTGTCCATTTATCTAGGAAATCATTTTGGGATCTCTGTTGTTATTGAGGATTTACGTGCTGTGAATTACTGTTGTTTATATTTCAAGAATTCCCGACCACAAGGTCCCCAGGTCAATCCCGGCTCTGCCGAGATTCGAATATTTGTGTAAGTTTCTTTTCCGCCTATAAAGTTAACTCAACATTCCATCCTTCTGGGGGTGATAAATGAGTACCAGCATCTGCTGGGAGCTAACCTGCGATGGATTAGTGTCCCATCCAGGGGGAGTCAAAGACTCT
>JANCMA020324130.1:0-21754 GCA_024336925.2 Zoanthus solanderi | reverse complement strand
TCGAATTTTCAAGGAGTTTCAAGGACTTTTTCACATTTTCCCGAATTTCAAGGAGTTTCAAGTGCCCTTGAAAATACGTTTTCAATTCAAGCACTTTTCAAGGATTTAAGGACCTGCACGGACCCTGTCAAAGAGTGATAAATGGTAGTTATGCAATGGTTTAGAGTGGGATACCATGGAATATGCCATGCGTCACTTGTATTTTCCGTATACACACCAGCCTTTAGGAGAAGAAAAATACAAGTAACAAGCGGCATTTCCACGATATCCCATGAGAAAGCATTGTATAACTAATTTATCCCATGCAGCGAAAAATTTAGGAGTTCTTCATGAGTTTCTTGTTCACTTCCCATGTCTCTAAAATAATTTTTACTTTGTGCAAGAAACTCTCACAACGTTGACCAACAACATTGGCGCTATGTATTTCAGAAATGTACACACAGTTTTGGAGCCATTTTGATAGTCGCTCGCAAGTAATGGCGAGAAATCCGGGTGGAATACTGTCCGTTGGATACTACTCGTTGGATACCGCAGAATATGCAACAGCTTTCCAGGCCTCTGATTGGCTGTATTTTTTAAGGCATGGGATAAAAACCAATATACCCCAAGTTGAAGGTGAAACAAAACAACGGAAATCCATCCTCCGTTCTATCATTATAATACTAGAAAAACATTTAATATGCAACCTTCGTTCACTGTCCAAAATCCGTGCACGATTGGTCAAATTCGTTTTTATGTTATTTAGTTAATAATCCCCTTCCGAGTGCTGGTATATCGGAGGTATAATGTCCGCAGCTGATAGATTGTCCGAAAAATGAACAGTTAGATCATTTAGTCTTCCCCGATAGTGTCTCTCCTGTCTCCACGCTAAAAGTTTGTATTTAAGTTTTGAAACACTTTTCAATTTCTGCCAAGCTCAAGGTTTTGCACATTCATATTGATACCAACAGTACTCTGCTCAGTCATACTCTTCTTTATAACTATTTAAATAGCTTGCGTTTTAATCATGGTTTGCTTTCGGACAAACTAGACTCAAGCAAGACTTGCTAATTAATATTTTGTTGACCTTGCCCCTCTTAAGCACTGCCTGTACGTGCCGTAGATTTGCAAGCAAAGCAGAAGTACCATAGAAAGAAACTTATTACTATTTATTAGTTAAACTGCAGGCACATTATCTGCAGAAAACAGATCAGATCTAAACGTAATTATAGCTCTTGCAAAAACAGTCTTTGCCTTCAGTCGACCATACAGAATTCCCAATATCAATCGCTGACACCAATCAGAAAGTAACTTTGCACAATAGCAATGCTAGTCAGATCGCCGGAACAAATTCTGACAAATTTTCCTCGCTTTTCACTGCAATCAGGTTGTCATGGTGATCACGATCATCATTGATCATCATTGTCATCATGATCATCATTGCAAAACTTGTAAGAACTCCAATAGAGTACTAAAGTGATGACGTCACAAAATTTAGATTTGTGAAAATAACTAATCACTAACTGGTTGTAATATTCAGAAAAATTAAGATCAAAAATGCTTCCGTGCCGAAGTTTTGCATATTGCTAACAATTAGTAATGAGATATTGCCACGGTTTTGCTGGTTCTAATGACCCCATACAAATCCTTTCTAAACTGGTCTGGTTCCTAATGCTGCGGCAAAATCTCACCAGCAATTTGCACCAACATGCTCACTTTTGGCAAGGATTTATTTTTAGTCCTGATCTCTTGGATGATTCAACAAATCCCATAAGTTCACAAATTTTGATCTTTGTTACGTCACACTTTAGCCCTCTCATTCTCACTAATTTGCGACCAAAAACACAACAACCCCATTTTAAGACTATTTTATCACAGGCAACCCAGTCATTACTCGGACGAAAGTTTACAGAAAACGTTGCACCTTCTAAACCGACTTCTCAGATCAGTCTAAAAATTTCAATTCATTCCAGCTCCATTAAGTTATAAAGAAAATTCTTCATTAACTACTGTACTGTACATTGATTTCATTTGGAGTTACCTGACAATCTGTCATTTGTACAAAATTTTATACTTGCTACAGGTGAACCGAGAGTGATCATTTGCTGGTCAGTGATCTCAGTGCACCCTCAGGTGCAACTTTTTTGTGGGTTCTATACTAAATTCTATTTGAACAACCACAATATAATTAAACTCTATATTGCTCAGTTTCTTACCTCTGGTTCATAAAGTCATGTATCAGTATTTATTGTGCACGTGCAGTGCAGTGAACTCGGATTGCATATTAAAATTGTCTCTAACCCTTAATAAACTTTTTTACAAACTTTAAATCATTCACTAAAACTTTTTTTTTAAATTCAAGACCATTAATGTAGGGGTTCTTATCCTCTAATATTTGTTTTTCTCAACTAAAATAGTAGGCAAAGGTACTTTTGTCTTTTTTTATTTGAGGACAGTAAAAAACATTGAGCCAATCAGCCACAGAACCTGCTCCAGCTCTGGGGACTCAGCCAGATTCATGAGAATGCTCCTAGAAATGGGTTCTTGGAGTGATCCACTCAAATTCTTGTCATGTAATCTGTTTTAATTATGTATAAATAATACAAAATTATTTTACCTTTGCTTGTCTTCCTTTGTTATCAATTCGTAAGTTTGTGTTCAAAGGTGTAATGCCATTGAGGAAAACAACTCCTGGGCCACCAAATTCAGATGCAGAAAGACCACCATAGGCAAATGTCCTATCACTGTGAAAGTTGCCAGACTGATAATTAACTGTGATACGTCCTCCAGCACCTCCGCCACCACCACCATTACCATTTCCACCCAGTGAGAATATCCTTCCAGTACCAAGGAATCGTTTGCAGTTAACCCACAATGATCCCCCACTTCCACCTCCAGCATTGGTACTCTAGAATAAAATAGAGAGAAAAAGATATGGATGTTGCCAAGCTTTTAGGAAGTTAGGATAAAAATTATGTGTAATTGTAGAAAAGGCTTTTCAACTTGATAACCAAAAAATTATAAATTCGCAAACCAAATCAAAGCATTTTAATCTATTTTGTTGAAATCTAAAGCTGTAAGGAAGTTGGTTTGTGTGTTGTAGAAATGGCTTCTACAAATTACAAAACTTTCTGAACCAAAAAGTACCCTGATTCTGAACCAACCACATGGCCAAAATGAAAGTGTTTATATTCCCAAGGTTTTAGGAACTTGGGTTATCTAATTATTGCAGAAGCAATAACTTTCAGAAGCAAAGAATAATTGATTCTGAACCAATTACAAGGCGAAAAAAATTTTTTACAATAAGTTAAGTAATTGGAAATTGGAAAAAGTTTATAATATATTTGTGAAAGTCCTGCTATAAAGTTGCAATCAACCTTCCTTTTGTAATTCATCCAAAAATTGAAACATTATAATTACCTTTTTTTAATTTTAAGCATACATGCACACTTCCTGTCACATAATAAGCAATTAAATGCAAGTTAATAATTGATCACATTCTTTGGAATTTTTTTTTGTGGATTTTTCTGCAAATTCTGAGAGAAAAATATTTAGTTCTTATCAGTAAAAATTGAAAAACCAAATTTTGTTACTCTATATGTGTTTGCCTTAATGGTTTCTTTGCTCAAAACAAAAATATCCTCTTCTTGCAATCCCATTTTGACTTCAATTCTGCCACAAAATCAACTATCATTGTGGATATGTCAAACTATAGAAGCCAGCAATCACAACTTTTGCAAAAATGGATATCTGTCACTTTCGTAAATACTCACATATACTGCACACTGTACACATGTAAAAAAGTTATTGTAAATCAACCCAATTTAATACTTATACTTAAATAGAATGATGACAATGTTTTTTAAAGACAAAGTGACAGTATCAACTATTTCACAAATATTTTTCTTGGGAGTCAGGTTGGCGTAGTGGTCATCAGTCGTGCCAGCTCCCACCTCTAGGACCCAGGATCGAGCCCGCACGTGGGCTGAGATTTTTCGATCTCGATCTGACTCCGAGGGTTTTTCTCCGGGCACTCCGGTTTTCCTCCCTCTGCAAATTCGACTTTCACGCCAAGATCTGAGCCTTCGAGCGATTAAACATTAGCCTCTGGCTATATAGGAAGAATGGGCAACCACTTCCTTCGCAATTAACGTAAAATAAAGTATTTATTTTACAAAATTTCGAGAAATAATTTCAAACTTTGTCAAAAAGGTTTTTGGGAACTATCAGATAGCCTTGGCTTCGTTTTGCTTTGCTTTTGTGCCATTTTGAGCTATTTACTAAAATCTTCCACAGCAGCTGTCTGATGAAGTCCTTGAAGTTCTGTTCTGTACCTCAGTTCAAGTTCTTCTTTAGTAACATAACAGTTTGTGGTTATTAATTTCTGGATGTCAATTCTATATCTGCTATAGACGACACAAAGAACCCACTTTTAGACTGTTTTCAAACTCGATTTTGGCCAAATTTCAAATACGCTAAGCCCAGCTTGGTAGATGGATTTCGAAAATCTTTTGTATCGAGGTACGAATAATTGCCCATTGTTGCAAGGTATTTTAAAACAGCACTTCTTTTCCATTTGAGCGATACGAAACCATTAATTTACCTGAATGAAACATGAAAACTCCTTTTAGAATTAAAGTTAGCAGTGACAAAACTCGTTTCTGGGCTTGATAGCTGCTGTTTGAAACAATATCTGAAATCACGTGGAGCAAATTAAAGAATCCAAGGTTAACAGCGAACGACAAATGTACCTTTCAAATTACTTTCAAAACGTATGCTTTTTACAAATTACTGTCGCTAAAACCTCGTAACTACATGTTTTCCAATGAATATATATACCGTCTAATACTTGTCTTACCTGGATTTCTCCGATATGGCACACAGTCTACTACTCGAAAGGTCAAGTGTTATGGTCAATTCCGTGGCAAATCGCATTATAAAATTATAAACTTGTTTTTGGCAGGTTGGTTTCATTGTTCATCCATCGTATAAATGAAATTTGTCATAAACACACTTGCTTTTAAGTTCTTCTAGTCAAAAAAAAACAAAAAAATTTTTATATATCATAAATCTTCCCGCTTCTCCTCGCCAGTTTTCGTCAACTCATGAAGACCCCTGAAGGACTGGGTATGAATGCGTAATTTTAAAATATTTAAAAAAAATTTTTTTATTGAATTGTTTATTTACCACTTTGTAAGCTACAAAACTGGATAACAGTGGTGGTCAGTATAACTTACAGATATATTGACGTAACAAACTCAGAGAAACGCTTAGAATTAGGCACATGCTTGTATGCCTTTACTCCTCCCGAACGGAGACCATAACCATAATTAACCTCAGTGTTGTTTGTCCCAATGATAGCAGAATAAAGTAGCTCGATTTCACCGGTTCTAACTTTCTTGATGAATCTAATACAGGCCATGTCTCTACAATAAAGATGGGTCTCAAGACCAGAACTTATTAGTACATCTTGATAACTAATGAAATTAGCCTCAAATATTAATTTCAATCTTTTGTATTGATTTGAACTATATGGTAGGACAGATAGTCAGGCAGGGAAGACCATACCGGCGACGCATACTCTCTAGGACAGATCTGATGAGTGCACAGTATATCCTTACTAAATCATTCACACTGAAGCCGGTTCTTTTGAGAAGCCTGAGGGCATGTAATTGCTTATTGGCCTTATATTCAATATGCGTACCCCAGGATAAGTCCTGGCTCACATAGACACCTAGCATTATTTATTATGTAGCCTCGAGGGTTAGCAACAAAGCGCCTGCTTGTCTTTTTTGGCAGCGAAAATAACCGATTATTAAAGCAAGTGCGTGCGGTTTGTTGTGTTTTGGAAGCCAGATTACATACTTTTTTTATAAGAATCCAGGTTATAAAAATCATGGGTCTAAGATTTCAGAAATTTTAAGAATTTTTTAAGAATCATGCTGATACCCAATCACTCGACCCGTATATACATTTTTCGTTTTCTTAGCTAGGGTACTACCCCCTCTCTTTAAAGCTAGTTTCTATGGAAACCTTAAATGTGTTTTAATCTATCGAACGTGACTAAAAATACCAGACTAGTTCTCTTTTGTTCTTTCGCCTGCAGAACATATTTTTCTTGCATTGTAAGGAGTTACTTCTGTACCCTCGATTTAGTGAAGTTTGAAATCATACCGTGGTACTACATGCACCTCAACTTAAATGAGGACCTATTTTGAAACTATTATTTAAGAATTATTTTAAGACTCGGAAAAAAAGTAGGATTCTTATAAAGAGAAAAGTGTGTATTAGAGAAAACTAACAATGCACTTTGACAATGCAAAATTACGTTACACAAAATGAACACGAATTTTCAAAATATTAGGTTTAAATACTTTAAATTAATCCGAAAGGCGAAGAAACGAATGAAAACCTTTATATGTTGCCAGGAAATATTATTCCCATAGAAGCAAGCCGACATAGTTGGTAACATTGCAGATACTCAGATAAAACGGCACTTCAGCTGGGATACAGGTCTACAAGCATTTCAGCAACCACAAGTGTAAGATTTTGTAATTTTAGCTTGCACAGTACGAGGGTGTGAACTGGCCTCAAAGCAAAGCAAATAAAGCAAGCCATTTCATGTTGATTTATTTCGTAATAAACATTAATTGTCAGACAAAGTTTGAAGTCTTTTCTCGATCCAGCTAATATTCACTGACACTTGCCCTTAAAATTGAAAATATTTGAGCGAATGCTTCGTTAAAGCCAGTTATGGTAACAAATCTTAATGTGATAAAGATTTAAGGTTTTAACATCGTAATAGAAAATCGCGTTTGCTATTATTGCTTTTATTCATATCAGGTTATTTTTTAAAAAGCAATCTGTCTTTATAAAACTTTTAAAGAGGGTTATAATTTCAACCTGGTACTATTCTTTGTCCAAATTTCCCCACAAGTTATCTTCAATTTTCATCAACAAGTGGGGGACTATAAATTTTGGTTTGTATTATAGGGTTAGTGTAAGCTCCAGGGTCTCACAACACAACACCGCTTTTTAGCTTTGTAGTCACTACGTTGTGACTAGGTTTGAGTCCTGCTGAGGAGATTGGAAAATAGGTTCAAGCAGAAAATAGAATAAAAATATTAAGAGAGAATAAAGTCTTGATAACTAGTCAAAGTGTAACTAGCTAACATTACTCTCTAAAGTAAATAGCTAAATATGAAAAACAAGCCAACATTACAGAAACCCCAATCTTCATATCCTTAAGATTCATTATTATATTCAATACCACATTCACGATAGATATAAAATAAATAATATAATAGGTAAAAACAAGTCCCCGAAAAGGGCTTTTCAGTGTCGTGCTAAAATCCCCCTTGCTCCCAGTTAACAATACCAACTGTTAGGAGGCAAACCAGTTGGCTATCTACAAAGCGTGGTGAATGTGCCCCTGGGATCACCGTAGTCAAATCCATTCGGTAGTCCGAGTCGGGGATTTGAACCTGGGTCTTCCGCATTCAAATCCCCAACTCTGACCACTGAGCCACGCTGTCTCCGTTTGAAGCTGGGTCTTATTAAAGGAGAGAGGGAGAAAAAGGAAACACGTTTCAAAATTGTTTTCTATTAACGAAACATCCCAGCCAACCTTAGTTCTTTCAATAAGGCTCCTCCAAAACTAAAAATCCCATTTATTTACTTTCATATCAAGGTTTAAAAAAATGAAATTCAGTAAAAATGAATAATCTGATCTTACCTTTGACCTACAACAGTGACACTGATGTAATAATTAATTGTAATAAGCATTGAAGCAAAGATAATATGTTAAGATCACCAAACAATAAAACTGCAAGTGCGTAATGCAAGGCCATTTATGCTATTTTACTACAACAAAGCGTATTCATTCATTACGTAGTGTAAGAACATACCTGAGCTCCTTGTCCGTCCATCTGAATGGTCCCCTGTACATCCAACGTCTGTGTTATGTACATTTCGATTTTCCCACCTCCTCTTCCCCCTCTTGCATTCCCTGCATTCCCTCCTCCACTACCCCAACTTCCCGGCCGGAAGATGTTTCCGTAAGGTAAGTTATATGCCAGAGTCCCCGCTCCTTTACCACCACGTCCTCCGTGGCTAGCTCCTGAGGCCCCTGAAGATGAAGAGGTTCCAGTTCCATTCCCGCTGGCACTAAGGGCTCCGCCATTGGACACGTCAATAACTCCTGTAGATCCAATAGTAAAGTTATCTGACACAAAGTAAAGAGATCCAGCTTCAAGCCGACCATTAACTACGACACGAGCCATATATATTGTCGAGTTTATAGTTCCAAAATGTGGTTGGATTGGTACTCCTTGATAATTAATATGCAGCTTGCCTCCGTTGTCGATCAACAAACTCTTTCCCCAAAGTCGTCCTTTGGGAGGAACCGGAAGTAAAGTTTGTATTAGTCCAGTGCTAGTAATGTATATTACGTCTATATTTAATGGCCACGAGTTTGAAAAGTAAAATCCGCCAGAAACTGTTAAGTCATCCCATCTTGGAGGAGCGGTCAAGTTTCCAATCCTGGAAGTACCACTTACAAAGTAACGAGAACAGTGAATTGTTGTCAGTATTCGTGTTTTCACAGTCAACGTGCCTTTCGAGTTTACACGTATAAAATCTGTTCTCGGTTTTGATCGACCCTTTAACAGAAATCCTCTCAGGGATGTTAGGATTCCGTCCACAGTAATAGTATCTATCCGATATGTACCCATGGGGTAAAATTCGAAGAGTCCAAATTGGCCAACAGAGACACCTTTCCAACCAGATTCACCTATTGACATCTTTTGAGTTACAAGTTTTCCATTTACAGTTACCGTGTCTGCTAGAACCTCTGAAGTGTCGTTTACACGTGTGTACGGTCTTGAATTTGACTGATCCAACAAAACCTGACCTCCTGCTTCAATGTTAATAGCATTCACAAAAAGAGACTCTCTTCCACGTAAAAAAATTGTTCCTTCCACAAGCATTTCCCCTTGGACAGTCATGCGATTGATACTAAAAGTGTCGACCGGAAGGAATCTGAAATATGCCTTCGAACCAACAAGCAAACTATTCCACCCTGGTTTTATCTTCAATTTTTGAGAAGTCCATCTCCCGTTGTTCACTATATCTTCAACCTGAACAAAAGAAAAATCCTGTGAAGGGGTATTAGGTCGTGATGGAGGTCGTATATCAAACTCCACGTTACCACTGTTTCCAATTCTCAGTGTATTCGACAGATTTGAGCTTCTACCATGTATTACGATGGGGCTTTCCACTAAAAATTGGCCATCAATAGTTACATTGTCAATAGGATAGTCACCAACAGCAATAAGGGAAAGTACAGCCAGCGTATTCACAGTTAATCTCTGCCATCCCATTCCAATGCTCATTTTTCTAGCTGACCACTGTGCTCTAGTATTTAGTGTTACAATATCGGAAAAAACAATTGATGTATCGTTAACTTGCGCATTCGGGCGAGATGCAGGTAGGTCAAACTGAACTGACGCACCAGGACCTAAAAGAATGGTAGTTACAAAGTTTGATGCTTTGCCACGCAGGAAAATGGTGCTTTCAACTTCGAATTTTCCATTTACCGTCACTGAATCTATTTCGTAAACATCCATGGGTAACACCCTTAAGACACCTCTTGGTCCAATAGTCAAACTTGACCAACCAGGTCTAATCTTCAGCTTCTGGGGATGCCATCGCCCGTTAATAGTAACTGTTACTGCCCTCATTTCTGAAAAGCTCTGAAGTTGAGTGTTTGGACGGGTTTGTGGGATGTCAAAATCTACGGTAGCTCCATCAGCAACAAAAAAGGAGTTCATGAGTTCCCAACTTCTACCTCGTATGATAACAGTACTTTCCACAGATAGCTGACCGCGAACAAGCACATCATCAATTCTGTATTCCCCGATTGGGAGAACTTGGAATCGAGCTCCGTTACCAACTGTCAGTTTCACCCATCCAAGTCCAATCTTCATCTTTCTTGCAACCCAGACGGAATTACTTTGTAGCTCTACCGTATTAGCCTTAACTTCTGATGAGCTGTTTTGTTTTGCATTTGGGCGGGAAGGTGACAAATCAAACTCCATTCTTGAATTTGGTCCAAGCACAACAGAGCTAACAAACATCGAGGTTTTTCCATGCAGTGTAATATTGCATTCAACTTCAAAACGTCCATTTATTATAACATTGTCAATTGGATAATCCTTGACGGGTAAAAGTCTTACCAAACCAGCATTACCGATAAAAAACCTTTGCCATCCTGGTTTAATACTCAGCTTTTGCGCTAACAACGTACCATAGACAGAAACATCACGAGCTCTTATCTCGGAAAAATTTTGCGGGGGAGAGTATGGTTTACGAGACGGTGTTAAGTCAAACTTCATCACTGCCCTTGAACCAATTGTCAAGGAGCGCGCCAACGGGCTGCTTCTTCCACAAATTACTATTATGCTTTCGACCAAAACCTCGGCGCCTGAATTGACATTTATCTCGTCGATGCCATAATCACCAATTGGAAGAAGTGAAAAGACAGCTCCGGAGTTGATACTCAACTTTTGCCATCCAGAGCCAACTGCCATTTTTCTAGCAACCCACCGGGAATTTTCCTGTAAAGTGACAATGTCAGCGAGTAGAACAGATGTATCATTGCTAGTTGCGTAAGCACGAGTGGCAGGTAAATCAAACTCCACTGAGGCTGAACGACCAACAGTGAATTGCTGAACAACGTCTCGATGTTTACCCTTAAAATAAATGTTCTTCTCTACTTGAAACTGTCCATTAACTTTAACAGTGTCAACTGGATAATCTTCAATGGGAAGAAGTTTCAGAAATCCCCTTGAGCCAACCACTAGACTTCTCCATCCTGGACTTATTTGAAGATTATGAGCAATCCATGTCCCATCTACTGTCACTGTGTATGACGACACTTCGGAGAAATTTCTTGTAGGTAAGTGTGGTAATGAAGTTGGCAAATCAAAATCAACACGAGCCCCTTGGTTGACCTTTAGGTAACTATTAGCATCAGTAGTACTACCTAGTAGTGTTATTGTGCTGTTTACCATCAGCTGACCACTAATAGAAATACGTTCTACCCTATATTCACCAATTGGAAGAACCATCATCTGAGCTCCAGTGCCTATGTCAAGGCTTTTCCAGCCGGGTCCGATTTTAAGTTTGTTTGCAGTCCAAATCCCATTTACAGTTACGTCAAGAGATTGTAATTCTGAAGTATCAGTGACTGGCAAATGGGGCTTTGTAGGAGTTATATCAAAGGCTACCTTAGCTCCTGCGGCAACAAGAAATGATGTCATTTGCGGGGATGTTTTACCTTGCAAAGGAATTGTGTTTTCAACTAACAACTGTCCTTTCACAGTAACAGAGTCAATAGGAAAGTTTCCGATTGGCAGGCACCTTAGTAATCCGTCCGTTTCTATCAGTAAATTCCTCCATCCAGGAGCGATGGCAAGGCGTTGCGCTATCCAAGTACCTTTCACAGTTACGGAGTAAGAGGACGTTTCAGAAAAGTTTTGTTTTGGTGTGTGATGAAGAACTGTTGGTAGATCGTACTCGACGCGAGCGTTTTTACCTATCACAAATATACTGGAAATATCAGATGGGTCGCCTCGTAAAGTTATGGTACTGCTTACCAACAGTTTACCATTAACAGTGACTCTTGCAACATTATATTCTTCTATCGGTATTAGCGTTACTGTTCCTCCCTGTCCAATGTTAAGATTTTTCCACCCTGGTTTGATTTTAAGTTTCCTGGCTGATAACAAACCATTTACATTAACAGTGGTAGCCTGTATCTGGGACACCTCGTTTTTAGGGTTATCTGGTCGAGTTGGTGGTAGATAAAATGTGGCATTTCCTCCAGACCATACAGTAAAGTAATTGATTAGCAATGATTGTTTACCGTGCAACTCGATCCTACTTTCAACAAGAAGCTGTCCTTTAATATCAATGGAATCAATTGGATAAGGATCAACTGGAAGAAGCTTCAGCAAACCTTTTGTTTCAACAGTTAGCTGCCTCCATCCACGATCAATCGAAAGTTTTCTTGCTATCCAACTGCCTTGAACTGTTACAGAGTATGATGAGGTTACTGAATAGCTTTTTGAAGGTGTATGTGGAAGATAATACGGCAAATCAAATTCGACATGGGCATTTCTTCCTATGGAGAGCCTGCTGTTGTCGTCCGTAGAACTTCCACGTAAAACCATTCTGCTATATACCAAAAGTTGTCCATTAATAGTAACATTTGTGATGTTGTAATCTCCAATTGGTAGCACTGTCATAACCGCTCCAGCACCAATGGTTAAACTCTGCCATCCTGACCATATCTTCATTTTGTTAGTTGTCCACCGACCATTAACAATCACGTCAACAGCTGAGACTTCTGAAACATTGCTTGATAAGATATGAGGGCGCGAATTATTTAGATCAAATCTCATTATCCCGCCCAAATCAATGCGGATATTGGTTTTTAAACCTTTCTTTCCTTTTAATTTTATCGTACGTTCAACAAGCAGCTTTCCCTTTACTATGATTCCATCGATATTAAACTTTCCAACTGGAAGCATCCTTAACAATCCCTGGGTACCAATAAACAAACGTGACCATCCTGGAGCAATGGATAACTTCTGTGCTTGCCATGAACCCTCGATAGTTACCGTGGAGTAGGAAGAAAGCTCAGAGTAATTCTCCATAGGCTTGTGTGGGACTGTAGGATTGATATCGAATTCCACTCTTGCCTTTTGTGTAACACTGAAACTTTTACTTCCACGTAAAGCAATGGTGCTTTCTACAAGCAACTGACCTTTAACAGTAATTTCATCAATTGCAAAATATCCAATCGGGAGAACTCTGAGTAGCCCATTTTGATCGATCAACAAATTGCGCCATCCTGATAAAATTGAGAGTTTCTTGGGTTTCCAAGTTCCTTGCACAATAACTGACCTGTATTCAACTTTAGAAATGTTTCCGGTAATTGTATGCTGAGTCAAAGATTTCAGTCCAAACTCAACAAAAGCCTGTGGTCCAATGACAAAATTTCCAATTCCACGAAGAAAAATTGTGTTTTGTACGAAAAGATGCCCATTTACAGTAACGCTATCTACAGGGAACAGCCCAATAGGCAGAAGCCGTAAAACACCTAGAGTGTCTATAACTAACTTGTTCCATCGAAATTTGTTCGTCAGTTTGTGTGCTATCCATGTACCTCGAACTATCACTGAGTACAAAGTTACACCTGACGCATTTACCGATACATGTGGAATTGTAACTGGTAAATCGAACTCAACTCTAGCTTTGGGTCCTATTTCGAATTTACTGTTACGTGACTGGCTACCAAGAAGTGTTATCGTGCTATTCACCAACAACTGTCCAAAGACAGATATGTTAGCTATGGGAAAATCGCCCAGGGGAAGAAGACTAAACTTTCCACTCGGATCAACGGTTAGGGACTTCCAACCACGTTTGATTCTCAGTTTGTTAGCAATCCATGTTCCCCGGATGACAACTTCATCAGCTACCATCTCAGACACTCCGTGGCTATTATTGTATGACCTTGTCAATGGTAGGTCAAAAAACATTTTTGCTCCGGTTTCTATGATAACACTGCTAATCGCTGTCTTATTACGTCCTGCAAAATTTACTGCACCTTCAATTGACAATTCTCCTTTAACGTTCAGTGTATTCATTTTGAAATCACTGGTTGGAAGGCACTGTAGAAACGCAGTAACTCCAACTGTCAAGGAATCCCAGCCTGGTTCTATTGCTAGTCTCCTAGCAACCCATGTACCTTTAACATTTACGACATTGGCCAGTAATTTGGAGGTGATTTTTTGAGAACCACTGCCATTGATGGTGCTATCATAGATATCGAATTCCACTTTTCCGTTAGTTTCTACCGAAAACAAACTAATTAACGGAGAATCTCTTCCCTTGAAAACAACGACGTTACCAATTAGGAGAGCGCCTTGGACTATAAGTTTTCCAACCGGAAAGTCTCCATTGGCATCAAATGAAAACTTTCCTTTAGATCCTACTGTCAGAGATTTCCATCCTTGCGATATTTTCAGGTTTTTCAAGGACCAATTACCATTTACAATTACTGATTCCGCAAGCACAGTGGCATTAGTTAGTTCGTCAGAAGAATTAAGGTTGGACTGCTTTGTGTTAATTTCTACACTGGCTCCTTCGGCAATGGAGATAAGCTGTGTAGTATTTCTTGAAAATCCTCGAATTGTTGTAGGTCCCTCAATTACAAGTTTTCCTTGAACAACTAGTTCGTCTACTTTGATTTCTCCATGTAGAGAAAAATTGAATGATAACTTTCCTTTTGGTCCAATGGTCAAAGTTTTCCATCCTCTACCAATTGTTTTTTGATCCGCAATAAATCTGCTGTTAATAAACACGTTCTCAGCTTCTAATTTGGCTACTTCAGTTCCGTTCCATTCAAGTCGGCCTGTGTATCCAAGATTAAAATCTGTTGTGTAAATAAGCAGCTGCTTGTTGGCATTTAGGACCCCGTCAATGGAAATGCTGTTAGTAATGTTCAACACACGATCGTATGTGTAAAACGAAAGTGATGCACGGGGGTAAATAGCAAGACTCTTCCATCTAGTCTTTTCGAACTCTAGACTAGATGCTTTAAGACTCCCTTTAATAACTGCGTGTTCCAACGAAATTACAGATCGCCCAACACCGTAAAAAACAAGTTCCGAATCTTGTTCAATTGACAGAACGCTGCCATGTAGATATACCGGGCAATGTACATGAAAAGAACTACCTCTAAGAAACTTAAACTGCGATGAAGTTGTACCGTTAACATTCCACAAACAAACTGTTTCTGCTCTAGCACTGTAAAGTCGAAAGACACCTGAGGTCCCGAGCGTTAAACCGCCAACAAAAATGTTGTTTACAGCTGATAAGGGAAAAACTTTAAATGCTTCACCATTTTGACCAAGGGACAGAAGTGGGCTTCCATAGACTTCAAAATCACCAAAAACGTTAACAGTGCGATCGACTTTGAAAGCTGTTGATTTATCACTTGCCAGAACGAGACTGGAAGCATTGTACAAGATAGTACACGGGCCCAGATGTTGGCGCACATAAAGTATTTTCGCACTGGAAGTATACAGAAAACTGCTGCCATCATCATTAACTCTGCTGATGTTCAATACATTTTTTGTTGATCCTGAGATTATCACTTGAGCTCCTCGTGTCAGCTGTAAAGTATCTAAATCAACGTAAGGACGTCGTTCGTCTAGGAAAACCCAAGCTACTGCGCCTGCATCACGGAAGGAAAACAAACATTTTTTTGCTTTATTTTTATTTAACAAATAAAGAAGCCTAAACCTTTTTTTTAAGAAATAAAATATGTTTTCCGTGCCTTTATAGCCTGGTGAAAACTGAGGTGAACGTTTCGGAGAATTCTCGAGCAGGTGAAAACCCGAGACGCACTTTGCCAAGGTTTTCAACA
The DNA here is from genome assembly GCA_024336925.2 of Zoanthus solanderi. NCBI lineage: Eukaryota > Metazoa > Cnidaria > Anthozoa > Zoantharia > Zoanthidae > Zoanthus > Zoanthus solanderi. Next base: position 6,279 of record JANCMA020324130.1, on the reverse strand, counting down.
GGCTATGGAGGCACGGAAAACATGTTTTTATTTCTTTTATAGAATTATTATTTTCATTGTTAACAAAGAGAAAAACGATATACGAAGCGCGTACCGTAACTTCTCACAACTCGGAGACAGTCAACCATACTGCTCACGTCATTTTCGTGCTTCATAGTGATATGAAAACAGACTTGTAGACCAATCAAAACGCACGTACTATCCAAATCATTTTACAAATTGTGATAAAACACGATGGGCATTTCAGAACACGAGGGAAATGTAACTAATACGAGCAGCATTGATTTATAATATGTTTTGTACTTTGAAAAAAAACTCTGATAAGAGATGGATTATTGACCAATCAGAGTGCGCGTGTCCTATCTGTATTATAATAAAGTATAAATTACTATGTAGATCTTTTGCAACAAAAATATTGAAAGTTATATCTTCTTTTGGTTATCACACGACAAAAAAAGACGAAAGTAAAGGCAAATTTGTTTATTTTTCGCTAACAGCCAAGTTTCTTGTTTATGAAACCTGCAGCAAGTATTAGTTGTCAATGTATAGACCACTTTCATAAATGGCGGCTATTTTAGTATTTTTTGTCTGTATTCAAAATTGCCTGGCTAGCCTAGTTTGCGTTAAAATACAGACAAAAGAATACTAAAATAGCCGCCATTTATGAAGGTGGTCTATAGCCATATTTAAAGACGTATTGAGAGCTCATCAAGATGTCGATCCGAAATGATTCGTCTACTGCCGCCCAAACCATTTCTGTTTCAAGTTGATCTACATTGTTTTAAGATTACGATTAAGAAGAACTTGTGCTTAACATTTCCATCCGCAAATCATTTCGACAGATTCGCTACTGATTCACGTGAAATATTCACATTGGCTATGCTACAAGCAATCAAATACTAGGCGAAACGTGTGCTCCTTACTCTGCTTATAACGATAAGCTTTTCAACCTATATTTTGAAATTTAGAGGGAAGATGAAATCAATCAAAACCTTGACTAGCCTGATCTGCTATGAACGAGCACCAAATTCAAGGAAAGTCAAGGCCTCCACACCCACTCCCTTCTCAAAGGATGCCTCCCCCTCTAAATACGAATGAGAAAAAAGTGTATAGTGTAGAGAGTATAGTGTGGAGTGACTCAGTAAATTAATAGCATTTGAGTAACAAAAATAAAATGAGTTCATCCCAGTTGTTGAAAAAAAATTATATTTCATAACCGTTAAGTGACTGTTAAGGAATTTCATAGTAGTCTAATATTTACAGTTACGACTTTACCTGTTTGAGCTATGTCACTGAAGTTTGTTGATGCATTAATCTGTGGGGAAAATAATTTCTGGATCAGAGTTAATTTACAACGAATGCAACTTATTATCTAAATAGAAAAGATAATACAAGGAGAGGTGAGATAGATGGACAAACATATGGATTAAGTTGTTTTTCCTAACAATCTTTTTCGCTAACACATAAATTGGCTATTCTTTTAATATGATGTTTATGACCGTTTTTTAACGAATACAGTCAAGACGTCCATTACGCCTTCTTCATTTGCGTAGCACAGTTCACGCAGCTAAAACGTTTCACTAATGTTGATTTTATAAGTTCAATTTATACGTTCCTGTGTTTCTTGAAATTTACAAAATTTCTTTTTATATAAAACACATCTTCATAGTTTTAAGTTCATAAATTGGAATTGCATAGAAATACTTTCATCTTGTGCATTAAAACTATTGTAATACCTTTGGCATCCTATTTTGATTTTCAATGCGGAGGGAACTGACGTACTTCCCAGCAGAATAGCCGCTGATATAAAATGTTCCAGGGCCTCCGATTTCTGGTCTGTTGTCTATAATATGTCCGTATACAAAATCACATCAGTAAACATATAAAGATCTTGTTGTACTAAGCAATACATAGAAAATGTTATGTTAAGTAAGGCGGTGTTTACATGATACCGGATCGAGATTCATTCCGAAACGAAAATAAATTCAGTAACGTGTTTACACGAAAAAATTTAAAAAGATCTCGTACCGGAATGAAACGGCAATTACAAGCTCTGTAGCCTCGCCATTAAGTGTAGCGCGCACGCTCTATCCGTCCCAGTCTCTTGGAAGTCCAGCTTTGCAGCCATTTTCGTAAAGGTATGAACTTGTACACTCTTTACATGATACTGGACTGAATTGTGGTCGGATTTCATTCCGGATTGAAAATTTCGATCCGGCGCGAGAACCGGGATGAGTTCATTCCGGAATGAGTCATTCCGGTATGAAAAATGTTGAAGTATCATGTAAACAAATGCAGTAATTTGTATGGAACCAGGATGAACTCGTACCGGAATGAATCTCGTTCCAGTATCATGTAAACACCACCTAAGACAGGGTTTTCAATAAGTTTTCAAGTAGGTGGTAAATTAGCAGGAATAGATGGAACTGCTATTCATCATTTTGTTTCCATGATCTAATTATCAGTAAAATTTGGCAAATAAAGTAGGAAGCAAATTTATGTCCAGCAGACAGCGAAATTCGCCGGCGGTTGCCTCTTATTTAAAACCCTGGTAAGATATTATACCAATTCATTTTTGGAATACAGGTTTTACCTTGTTTTGTGCAATCAATGCGCTGGCTATTTTAAGCGACTGTATGCAGTTGGCAAGAGCTTCCTGAGAGAGTCCCTCAAATGTTTCTTTCTACAGAAGAAAAGTGCAGCAACATTTAGATACATAACCAATTTTCCAAGAAAACTTTGACAACATTTATTGTTCAGGGGTATGATAGCCTGCCAACCAATTTACCTTTTTGTGAAAACTTGATATTTACACTGTAAATTTATATCAACATGTACATTTGTATGGTAACCCAGGGTCATAATGGCGTAATAGCAGACAGTAGCAAAAACAAGCGAATAAAAAGATAAAAAATAATTATAAGAATATTAAAATAAAGTAAAATAAAATAAAATATACAACTGATCCTCTATCTATTCTAACACTGACATTTACATCTACGGCTAATCCTATACCCATTCCAACAGAGACATGTACATCTCAAACTAGTCCTATATTCATTCCAACACTCACATCTACGGTACATCAATACTTACACTTACATCTACATCTTATCCTCTACTCATTTCAACATCTGAATCTATACTTACATCTATATACTGACATCTAAATCTACAGCAAATCCTATACCCATTCCAACACCAATATCTACATCCACTTACATCTATACTGACAAACACACCTACATCTGTAGCTAAATCTTTTACCCATTCCAACAATAATATCCACATCTACATCTAGACCGACATCTGCACCTACACTGTTACCTATAACCAATCCAATACCAATATCTACATCCACACTTACAACTACATCTACATGGGGGTGTATATTCCAACAACGACATCTCCATCTCTATCTGCACCTACACTGACACCTATAAGGTACCTAAACCTACACTTACTCCAACAACGACATCTGACACCTATAAGGTACCTAAACCTACACTATATGGTCAGTGTTGCTGTATGGCTGTGAAACATGGACAATATCCAGTAATATGCAAAAGAGACTCCAGGCAACAGAAATGTGGTTCCTGCGCAGAATATTGAGGATATCATGGGTTGACAGAGTGACAAATGAAGAAGTGCTAACACGTGCAAGAACGAAAAGAACATTGATGGCAACTATCAAATCAAGAAAACTGAAATTCCTTGGACATGTGATGAGAAGGAATGGCACGGAAAATCTTGCAATAACAGGCACAATGGAAGGTAAGAGAGCAAGGGGACGCCAGAGACAAACATACATCAGCAATATCAAAGACTGGACGGGAAACTCAAATGCCAATGATGTGCTACACGCTACTTATGACAGGCAAAGGTGGAAAAGCATGGTCGTAAATGCGCTTGCGCAAGACACATAAGAGAGAGAGAGAAACCTACACTTACTCCAACAACGACATTTTAATCTGCACCTGCACCAATACTTTTTACATCAACATTTACATTTTCAAGTTCCAAACACCAACTCTTTTGCATTCATATGGATGACCCAAATTACTTACTGGAATACATCTATAGAGTTTGGACAGACACACTAAAGTTCGTCGAACAGTTGGGTACCACATTCCTTGCAGATCTGCAGGAGCGGCAGGTAGTTCTGTAGATAAAAAAATTTATTGAATATTGCTGGTTCCTAAACAGCTTCTTCACCTTTTCTGAGTTAAATGAGTTTTAGAGAACTCATGAAAATCGATAAAAATATAAATAAAAAACACCTTTCCATCTGATTTTACATCTGCAAACAATCATTCAGTTCAGCAGCCTCCCAATTACCAGGGCTGGGTTGTTCAAAGCCTGGTTAACTTTAACCCGGGGCTAAGCACAAATTCAAACAGCTATTTCTTTTTCAATAAAAGGTTAACGGTTCTTATAAAACACTTTGCAAATTTTTCAAGAAAAACCTTGCTAACCGCAAACTTACAGCTCAGATATTTGTCTGTAAGGTTGGAAACAAGAACAGGAGTTAAAGATTTAACTCTGGGTTAGTGCTAATCATCTTTTGAACAACTGGGCCCAGAAGACAAAGTTAAATGAACAAATAAAGCTGAGATTATGAAATAGATGACAAGGACAAGAACAGCAGTGACAATGATGATTTTGTTGAAGATGATGTTGGTGGTAGTAATAAGGGAATAACATGACTTCTGGGGGGCATATTGTTTATTTTTGGCCAGGGTAGCAAAATTTTACTACAAGAGCCAAAAATAAACAATATGACCTGACAAAAGTCATGTTATTAACATTATCATCAATATACAATGCCATATAATTATTTAAGAAATAAAACATGTTTTCCGTGCCTTCATAGCCTGGTGAAAACCGTTTGGGAGAATTCGAGAGCAGATTAGTGAAATCCGAGACGCAGTTGAGGGTTTTCACCTGCTCAAGAATTTTCACAAACTTTGCCGAGACAATGAATGCTATTAATAATAAGGCAAGACAGTTAACAATGAATTGAAATATATAAAATAACTAGAAGGACTTCATAAAAAGATAAACAGGCTAAATGTTACCGGTATTTGTAAAAAAATTGACCAATCATATCCAGGGTAGAAGTCACATAATTACCGCCCGCCTGATTCGTTATCGGTTTCCCATTTGGCCTTGTATATTGATAATAATGATGGTTATTAATAAGTTGATGGTGATAACAATAATAATGATATTGTGTATAGTGGTGTCGATGGTAACAGTCAAGGTGATATTAATGATGATGTTTAAAGTGGTAGTGATTGAAATAATGATAATGGTGATAATATTAATGGTGGTAGTTAGTCCATTATCAAGATGATAATGATAATGATAATAACGATAATATTAATGATGTTCATGGTAGAAGTTATTGAGCTTATGTTAACTGACAAGATCATGATGAAGATGACAATAATCATAAGGTTGGAGGCGAGGACTAAGAAAAATGATGATTTTAACTTTGGTCATAAAGGGCGTTATGGTCAATATAGATGGTGATGACAATGATAATAACAACGACGATAATCATTGTGATAGTAGTCATGGTTATGGTGATTATGAAAAATGATGATTTTAACTTTGGTCATAGTGGGCGTTATGGTCAATATAGATGGTGATGAGAATGATAATAACAACGACGATAATCATTGTGGTAGTAGTTGTGGTTATAGTGATTATGAAGATGATGACAATGATGACAATGATGATAATCATTGTGGTAGTAGTTGTGGTTATGGTGATTATGAAGATGATGATGATGACAACGATAATGACAATGATAATCATTGTGGTAGTAGTCGTGGTTATGAAGATTATGAACATGGTGATTATGATGATGACAACAACGATGATGATAATAATGACTGTGGTTATGTTTATAGTAGTTGTGATTATGGTTTTATCAGATGATGATGGAAATGATGTTTGACGACGACGTACAAGTGTTAAAGTTTGATATTAACGAGGAAGGATGACTAACTGTACATGTAATTTAAAATGTGAAGATATAACCAATAACAAGAAAACAATAGGTATTTCTCGGTAGATGCACAAACTGTGTATTACTCAATAACTGGTTTCAGATGCATAAAATCCTAAAAAATACAATGGAGCGACACAAACAGAACGTTTAACTATTGCTTAACCCTTTCAGTGCCAGTTGTATTTTTTTAAATTCTCCCAACCTGAGCCCATACTTTTCATTGAACAAATTTGAGAGAATTTGACTTTTAATCTTCAGTA
>JANCMA020324023.1:0-11848 GCA_024336925.2 Zoanthus solanderi | reverse complement strand
GCCCCTCCGAAAAGTGAAAATTTGTCCTTAAAGAAGCTCTGAATGATGACCAAAAAGCAAAAATCTACATATATGTCTACCAAAGCATGGGTTTTCAAGAAGCAATTCAAAGAAATATCGCTTTAATTAAAAGTAGGAGAAAAGTTCACATGATCTGGTTGACTAAATACTTAGTTGTAGATGTCCGGTCTTTTTTGCGCGAAGGAGAACCATCTATTAATTTTTCAGCAACACGCCTAGGTAATTAGAAAAAGCCATATTTTCCACAACGAATTACCTTTTCTAAACACGACTTGCGTCAAATATTTTCCAATTACCTCCCGCCGAACAAATGAACAACTACAGAAGAAAAGACGAATAAACTTACTGTTGAAATGCCGATTTTTGACAAAGACATCTGTTCTTTTCTTTTCCAATATAGGATAACTTTTTTTTATCAAAACTGAAAACAATTGATAAATTCCCGAATATCTTAACGGCGAAATCGCGTTGTGTTTTAAGCTTCGTCAGCGGTGTGAAGCTTAACAAAATCCATCATGTCAGACCCTTCTCTGAGCGCAATTTTTAACATAAAATCATTGCTGTATCCTAGAAATGAACCTATTTGAGTTTCTAATGACAATAATTCGAACGGAATGTCACGTAAACTAATTTTTCTGAACAAGCATAGGAAGAGGAAATCGCGCGTGAAAATAAAAGGAAGATAGATAAGAGTGTTCGTGCCCACAAGAAGTATTGTAACCTTGATGGAAATCCCATCGGATTAAAGCAAAGGAAATCACTGCATACACATACAGGCATACTCATAAAAAGACATTCTCTTTTGTACAAGTTAGAATATTAACATATTTCCCCTTCGTGAGTGTTCTAAAGTATAGTCTCTTAACTCGTTTATCGTTTCCGCCTTTTCTTGTTGACAAGCCGTTTCCCGTTTGCCATTGTAAATATCCTGTTCTTTGCTATAAATTTCAGTTGTATCTTCATATATTTCAAAGAGTTTCGGTGTTCAAGAGTTTAGGCAACGCGCCGCTTTCCGATAAACGAAGAATCGAAGAATTGTCAAACAAGTACCTCGCTGAAACTTGATAACTGAGCTCGCTGAACTCCCAAGAGTGAAACACGGTCAAAAATAACGAATTTTTTCTTCCAATACAACACAACAGCGGGATAGATAATTAAAAAGAATAACGTTAAGATGAAAATGAAATTGTTGAATCTTTGTTCAAGATACATCGCTAGTTTGCACAGTAACTAAACTCTTCAAACTGGAAAACTGTTTTCAGTGTGGTTTAAACGAGCAGCTCCTTATTTCAAACTTGAATGGCCGATAAAGAAACCGCCAAACTGTAATACTGCAACTAGAACATTGAATGCAGACAATTTCGACTCTTTAAAGTATAATGTTGTTTGAAACACAGTTTGGTTCCAAAACGGAAGGAAATGGGCTAAGTTGAGTTGGAAATGAGGCACTGACAGATTTTACTGTTTCATCAATAGCTTTATTACCAGTGTTGACTGTTGAGGAAACTTTGGAAACATGGAGGAGAGCATACAAGCTTTTCATTTGAACTGTTATTTTTTCCGATTTAGAAAATATTTGGTAAGTTTTCATTTGGCAAGTCAAGTGTGATTGGTAAATCGATAGTTTAGACAAACTTTAAACCATAAAAGAACAACGAATAAATGTAGTTTTGGATAAAAGTTTCATTTTATTTTTCATGTTACATGGCAATTATCTTCAACTCATAATTTTCTAAAAGGTGTTTTGCGTCAGTAAAAAATTGTTGTTCTCAATGAAAACAAAAATTAATGAAATTATATTTTTGTCTAAAGCTGTGTGATTAATTTCTCTTTCCTCTCTTACTAGTAACTTGTAATGCCAATGGGAAAGATCTGAATGTTTAACACTACATTACCATACCTTGGGCCAAAGTAAAGTTCGGCCGCTTTTTCACATTTGCTGTTGTTGATTGAAACACAAACAAATAAATTGAAAGCAAAATTTATTTTCTAAAAGAGGACCTGAGCAAAAAAAAAATTCGATGAAAGCCAGAAATTCAATTGATAGATCAGTTTATACAAAAACCTTGTCACCAAAAATTAATCATGTATGCTACTTATCAATTTTGTATTATCGTAACTTTTCTTTTAAATTGAAGAGCGCCTTTTCAACGTCAAAACAACTAAATTTGAAAAACGTTCAATCAATTTTTGATTTTATTCTAACTTTAATACAATTTTTAAATTTCTTTTTTTTTCGACAAGCTTTATTTATTCTATACAAAATCTCAATTTTTGTTGTTTATATATTGCCTATAAGTCTTCCTAAACGACCTGCGTCATTTATCAGCCAGGCAGACTCCAAAGGGAATTACTATCTTTTCAAAAACAAAATGGGTAGTGAGCAAAAATAATGTAATAGGATATTTAAACTTTCTAGTATGTTTTTTACTTATAAATAAATCTTTTCAGCCCTTCAGCAAATGTGTGAGATTTGATGCATAGATTTTTTATTTAGGGTTGTGTTTAGTATACTGCAGAATGTACATTAATAAGAGAAGAGCTCGAACAGGGAAAAAAATGAACGAAATAAAGAGTTATCATAATTCCGATGTGTCTTTGAAATGAAAATCTCGTATAGAATAGTTTCGAACCTAATTTTTGAGTGGAAGTGGAACTGCTTTTTGCAGTGAATAGATCTTTACTGGGGAAAAACGTTTAAAAGGCTAATCAGGTGAAATATACTCTTTTCATTTTGGGCACGCACCTGCCACTAACAATATAGATATTGCAGTTTCATAGCCGTTTGCCTGTACTCAAAGAAAATTGAATTACCTCTGACAATAGGATGCAAATAGCTCTCTAAAACTTGACTAATTTTAAAAAGTTTACAACGGCTTATAATTCACATGTCTGTAGGTTGGCCTAAAATGCCTTCTAAATGAAGATCAAACGCTGTATAATTTAATTAGAAAACACAAACCTTAAACAACAAAGCTTTAGTGTGGTGTGAGATCTCAACGCAAAACCGGATTTTTTGTAACCGAAACTTGACGAAGAGTTTGGTGATCAGCAGGGAGTCCTTGTGTGTATTTTGTGAAATTTTTAGACAGAAAAAGTGAATGGTTGATGTATTGTTGACATCAAATAAAAGTGTAATCCTAACTGAAACCGAATTAACAAGCAATTTCTCGGTTAGAGTCATTCAGTGGTATATAAAACCAACAAGAATTTTGGGAACTACGACTTTCAGTTCTAAAATTAAAATAAAAAGGTTGTTTAAAAAAAACATGCATCTGCTCTGGACCTGTCATACTGCCTTTTTTTTTTCTATTTGCTAAAGAAAAATTATGCTGCTTTGCATGAAAAGTCTTCGAAAACATCTGCCGGTCAAATTTTAGATATTGTGCCTAGTTTACTCCATTACAATTAAAATTAATTTTGAAAATTTCTATCAAAAAATCAGAAATATACATATTCATGAAGCTAGGCTATCAAAATGTCTAATTAGGATGAAAAAACAATGCGCCAGTGACGTTCTAGATGAAAAAAAAACGCACCTTCTGTTGAGTTAGGTTGAAGGCCGTAGCATTCTCCTTGTTGGTGATGATAAACCGACATACTCTTCATGTGCTCTAAACAAGAAACCATTCCCAGTTAGACTATCAAAAGAATATATAATACAAAAATGAATATCAGAAAATGACAGAAAAAAACTTTCTTTGTTAGTTGACTTTAAATTCCACTCAAAAAAAAAATTCTCAACTTCTTTAAAGAGTGTTCATGGGAGAAGATAAAACTTCATGTCAAATAAAAATTAGACACAAAAATATTCGCCACCGCAAATTTGTGTTTTTGTGTTAATGGGTTTAGAAAATAGAATTTAGAATTATTAATTTCGATAAAGACCTGGCAAAAACAGTTATTAAAAAATAAGTTGTACTCATCCGGAAAGTTTCAATGTAAATGAAGACCCCGCTTAACTGACTCACTAAAAAGGTTGTAAAATTTATATTATAAGTCTGACATCCTGCATCGAAACGAAAACGAAGCGATACACTGTTACAAATGCATGCAGACATTTGGCACTATTGAAGCCTGCGTTTTGTTTCTAGAAATTAAATTAACTCTTGAGATAAAAAGAAAACTTCTAAGTTATTTGTAAGACTGGCAAAAGTGCAATGGGCTTTTTGAGGCATCTTAAATTAAGATCGACGAAAGATTGCGAAAGCAAGCTTTCTTTCGAAAATAAAAAAATGACAACTTAGAAGAAACGAAAAAATTAAAAAATACCTTGGTCGTACGGATTCTCACACGCGGAATAATCAACTGGCTCTTGTTTGATGTTGGTGTATGGTTGTGGTAGAACGGGCTCGTATGCAGCCATGCTGTCATAAGCGAACTGTCTGTAACCCTTTACACAGTGAAATGAAGACGGTTGTTGTGCGCAGGTGAACACGACAGGCGAGTTATTTGAGCTGTGCTGAGCATCAGTTATCATCTTTACGTAAGAGCTAGCATCATTCGAGGTATCCATGTTTGAAGTTAGAGTGCTGCGCGACGAATGATCTTGACTGCACGGCTTCTCTGCCGGTTCTGCTTTAATCCGGATGGCATAGCTGGCTACAGAGGTAAAATAGCCCTTCAGACAAAAATGCTTATTCATTTCCAAAACAAAACTAACGCGTTGAATGGTTCAAACAAAAAAGAACGCTTTATTTACATAATTGAAAAATGGGATGGGGGAAGACTTTAAAAACAAGCTAAATTCACCACTTTTGTTCTTCAGCATAATACATCTACGCTGATTATTGTAATAAACTAGATTTCATTCTTATAAAATACATAAATATTACAAAAAAACTATGCGATTAAAGTTCATTTTGCGGCTAAAAATGGGCTTTAAAGTTGTTTCGTTGATGTTTTATAATTTATCGATTCGGATCTTTTGATGTCGAGTGATCTTTCCAATGGTCGTTTAGATGGCTCCAAATTTATTATATTTGAAAGTTTCGTGCTTTTAAAGTGATAAATAAACTGGCCGCAGGCGATCGGGGTGTTAGAGCCTACAAACCTCGGCCACTGATAGCAGTAATTATATTTAAGTTCTACAGAAAGACGTTTCACAACTTGGCATGTGTTTACTAAGAAATCCACTTAATTAAATTTTCGATCAAAATTGTCTTCTAGTTCAGAGAGAATGGAAATATAAATTTTAAAATTTTCTGCTCTACACTGAGATATCTTAGTAACTGCGGAGAGACGTGTAAAAAACGCTTGTAGACCTTGTACTGTAAGTTTTGCTTTTTTCTTCTTGCTAGATCTGTTGCTCAGCTATTTAAAACTCAATATTGTATTTTGTGGTGGAAACTTACTTTCTCTAGTTACTGTGCTTGTGTTTGGCGCTTTTTCCATTTGTGGTACAAACTGTTCATCTGTTTTTGAGCAAGGATATTCCGCGGGCCGAGCTGCAAAAAGGTTAACACCGTTTCATCAAAACGTAAACCAGATAAAAAATTTTACGAGTTACAATACTAGTTGCCATCAATAATTCACGGTTAATTTGTACACACGGTCGATGGCTCTAACTCAATGTCAAATGACGAGAAACCGAGTTTTACATTTGTTAGCTTATTCACCTTCGTTAATCCACTGCTCTTGCATTTGGCTTAAATCTTGAAATAACTCTGAGAAAAAAGAAATCACGAACAAAGCTTTTATATCATTGTGTATTTCTTAGGAAACAATTATGTCGTCTGGCTGAAGAAACCAAAAGTTCAAACGATTAAGAGAGGGCTATTCATTACCTTGTGAATCAAATGTTAGGTTAGTGCCGTCTCTTCGCCGATCGTCAGACAAATACGACTTTCTTTCCTTCTGTACTGTCCTTGTTGCAATTAACTGAACAAGAAATATACCAAGTTAAGTTTCTTCAATACAATTGTTCTAAATGTTGTTTCGTTTAACAAAAAGTGGAGTGTTGTCTCACTTTACCTGGGGATACATGTGTGGTACTTCCTGGTCATATGAAGGTTGGAATTGGTACATTATAAGTTAGATTGAAACTAAACTCGCAGCGAATATACGTACTCTAATTATGACAAGATTACTTCGTCATTCAACCAGTTGTTTGCCTTGTCGTAAGGTGAATAAAATTTCGTCAAAATATAAACTAAACAACACTCAAAAAAAGTCAAACTTCGAAATAAAAAATAGAAAACGAAAAAAAAATTACGTCCGTCTATTGTATCGTATCCGAACACTTTATCCACTTTTCTGTTTTTGTATAGCTTAGTTAATTTCACAAGAAATCTTTTACGTCCCTTTCTAGATATCTTTTCTCATACAAACCTTTCATTTATAGTTCCCCTGCATTTGATTGGATGAGAGTTCTGTTCAAGTTGACATTTGATTGGTCATTTGCAAAGAACAACTCACCGAGTGTCAATTTCATTCTATTGACCAATTGAGAACAATAAAATACTTTTGGCACACGTTCGGAGGAGTTGTAAATTTGCTCGCGCGTGGCTCTCGTGTTAGGAGTAATTCGAGTGAATAACAAACAATATTTCAAACCTGACCAATGACATGCATGTTTTAATATAAGTTGCTGACGTACTGTAGTTTGTTAATGTCTCTGTGACCACTTTTCTATGAAGGGATCTCAAAACACACGGATATATAACAGTGGTTGTAAGTTCTTTGTTCGAAAAGACTATCACAAAGGCAGATTTAAGGCATTGTTGACTTTGATCTTTTTAGCTGAAATGTAATAGTGGGGGGAGTTTAATTTTCGAGGACGTGTGAGGCCGAAGTTACGAAGTTAAGTTAGCCTCGAAGTTACGCCTCGCTTTTAAGAGCCACTAACGCTGGTGCATTGGCGTACGACGGAAGATGTTGCTAAAAGACCAGCTACTACTTGTTTGGCAGAATACGAGATTTGATGAGCTCTGGACTTGATGCGTTCTATGAAAAGAGACGAAATTTAGGAACAATGGAAAGCGTGGAACCCTAACATTTACTTCACTAATTGGCATTGTGTCTTACAGAAAATAAGTTAGCATGCTATTGTTTTAAACAAAACAGGTGACGACCAAGTATAGCTGGGGAGACTTCCAAATATTTCCTTCTCTTTCTTTCTGAAACGTTTAGATATGTCGATAAACACATAAAATATAATTTGATCAATTTCAGAACACCTCTTTTTTTTTCCTTTTGTTCTTGTTTTTGGACGTCTTGTTTTGTAATGTTTTGTCTTTGAAATTTTATCTTCAATTTCCAAATGAATATTTTGGCAGCATAAGTGGTCGCTGTTTCGAATGAATATTTTCCCACGCTAGTTTCTCGTAAATTGATAAAAGCGAACATCATAAACTTTCACTAAATTTCTTTAAAAATTGAATGTTTTCAACTGTCCAAAAACGTCACCACGTTTTTTAAGTTTAATAAACATTTATTTCCGGGCGAAATGTCTCATCATTCCAAGTTATTTGAACACAATTCAGGGAGACTTAAAAACAATGTAGGTTATCTAAAAATTTTGAGTAGATTTACTTTGACAGAATTTGAGTAATTATCGCTTAAGACTGCAAGAAATATGAATTGGTATAATATTAAACTTTTTTCACTAAATGGCCAGCATTTGTGATTTGTCATAGAAATTCCCATGAAACGAATTTAGGTTTTGTTTAAAGCTTGCGAATTGGATGTTTCAACTTTAAACCATACCCATTTGCCAGTTGACAGTCTCTGGTACAACAATTTTAGTGTATAACTTCGGAAACCGCACCTTTTTACTTTTTCGATGTTGATAAACATCATTTTCGTTTGATACGTACATTTTCTTGTCACGCATTGTTATGGCCACGTACGAAACACAGTACACTATTTTGACAGATCGCAATTTCATGAAGTGTCGTGCAAACAAATCTTTGGTAAGATAAATCCACAGAAACATCTAAAGAAAATATGGGTATATGAACACAGATTTATCACATTTAGGTTAATCAAAACTTCAATATGATAATTTGATGTCGGCGTGCTACTTTGTGTTTTAAAAGAAATTAAAACGTAAATTAAGTTTTAGCTACCTTCTCACAATCTTGCAAATTGTTTCCCTTATTTTTTAGAAAACTACAAAATCGTGATGATATGATATATGAAATTAAAACAACCACTGAAGCAATTTAATGCGCAAATATATATTGTCATTAAACGAAAAGCGTAGAGCGCGATTGGGAAGTTTAACAAAAGAAAACATTCTTGCATCTATTTTATTTCTTTGCTTCCTTCCTTTTGCTCTTCCTTAACGAAATTCCTTTAAGATGAATTCTATCAAATTTGTTACGGTAAATTTTAAAGTGGTCGCTATATAGTTACTACGTACTGACTACAGAGTTCTACTTACTCATGATCAATCACGCCAACACGACCGCCTCACTCGATCTAAAATATAGGTCAATCAAAGACATTGCGAAATAACTTAAGTTCAGAAAATTATTCTAAATAGCGCTTTTTTTCACTTCGGCCATTAAAAAACAGTATTGCGTGACACGAAATTCAGCTTTTAATATATTTATATCTATTATATTTTTAAAATTTAAGAACTTGATTTTGGAAGAGTGAAAGCGTTGAGCGCCGGTCGACTGAGAAACACCTGACTGCACAAGCTTCGCATCAAATTAGTGTTCAGCAGATCAGAGTTGTGAAAATTGTCAAAAGCACCAGCTGCCAATTTTGTGAACTGCCTACGTTTACCTTTTTTATAAATATCTAATAATTCTGAAGCTTTGTTTTGAACAGAAAGTGCTATGAACCGTTTTTGGCTTTTTAATACTGTTCCCGGAATTGAATTCGAAACTGTAAACGTATATAGAGCTTTTAAACATTTCGCTAGCTTTTAACGTTTCTTTAAACGATAGTGTTCTCATTGCTGATATTTGATCAACGCTTATCTCTTCAGAGTTAATTTTATTCACAAATTTAATTTATTGTCAAGTTTTGTTTTGCAATTGTTGTTTTTGCAGCGGAGACCTTAAATGTTTGCTTGTCATAATACACACACCTTTATAACGAAAAGCAAAACAGCGGCTCTTTTAGAAAAATTCTATTCTCCTTTTCTAACGACAGCTTTCAGGCTAAAAACAAAAAAAAATTAAAGTTTTAATATTTGAGATAACATATTAATGATCGAACTCTAACCAAAAAAAACCCTTTGAACTTAGTATGATTTTCAAGAATCAAATTTAAAATGCACGAATCACAACTTTTCCTTAATTAGGTGACAATTTCAAAGAGAACATTACTCTTTTTCAGCTGTTCTACAAACACTGATTGCTCCAAAGCAAGCCAAATACCCACTAAAGTTAGACATTTTTATTTCTGGAAAGTTCAACCTTTGTTGCTTGAAAACAGATAAGTAAAACAACCAAAAAAAATTGGTCTTGTTTGAAAATTTCTAGAATTCTTATAAATTACTTCATGAAAAGTGCAAAAGTTAAAACTTCTAGTTCAAATGAAAATTTTGATGACGCACGGCCAGTTTTACACCTGTTGGTTGCTCTAGACCGCATGCGTGGGTTATGAAAAGAATTAAAGATGCCCGCAGAGACAATTCAAAACCGTTTCGTTATCCTGAATTATAAACTTAGCTATAACGTGCCTCGTATTTTAACATTTTGGTGGGGTTTCTTAGTGTTTTTGCAAACTTTAAATTTTCAAAATCTGGCACGTGCAGTCTTGACACTTTGCAAAGAAAAGAACAAACCATTCGCTGGGCGAGCTGAAAATTATCGAAATCAAAAATATTAGAATATTTAATTAAATTATATTCAATTTATTTAATTTATTTTGACACAACTCTTTTGTTTCTTAAGTAATCTATAACTTTAGTTTTTCGAATCATAATTTATTGTGTTCCTGATATCAGGTTTTAAATCAAGGGGCAAAATATGACTTCATGTGCTCTTCGAACTTTACAAATTTCATTCGTTAATATATTTTTTTCCTGCAATCTTTTTGTTGTTGGACTAAAAGCTTTTTTTAACAGCAGCTTTAAAATGCTTGAAACGAATTTCAGCAGTTTAAAAGGCTTAATGAAAATCACCATAAACTCAACTACTTGACAAGATTCTTCCGACGTATGAGAGATTCTGTGTGCTTTGTGTTCATAGACGCAATTTTTAAAAACTGGAATACAGTAAAGACATTTTTTATATGTAATCAAGAAAATAAGCGAAAGGCTGAAATGAACGCTTCGATGAACAGTTCTTTTCCTTTATTTCCTTGATTACATGTTAGAAAAATTCTCTATTAACATTCTTTGTTGATTTAGTTTGTAAAATTTCAAGGGTGGACTTTTACGTTTCTTTAAGTTTCCTAAGTTCGAGACTCAAACAACAAACTAACGGACCAGTTTGTTTACAGAACATAAGAAAAAGTTTTCCATGGTTTGTTTCACGTATGCTAAAAACTGAATGTGTAGTTCTCTTCTATCAAAATTAATAACAGAGCAGACAACAATGCGTAAAGAAATATATCAGTAGTGTTTATAACACAATTACTTGCTTACGCAACGGACAAGAAAAATACAATAAAAAAGAGCAGTTTATTCAGTTAAAAAGTAAAACAAATGCACCGCTTTTCAAAAATGGAGAGTTTTTTTTCATGATCAATTTGTATGGTTCATATTTGCTCGATGTCAAATCACTTTTGTGAGACTTCATTTATTAGTTCATGATTCAGTTATACGCTTTTGTGACTATGATTTTTCCCTCTTTTAGAGAGGGACATGTTTTCAAGTTTAATCTATATATTGTACTCTAGATTGCCGCTAATTTTGCTGTTTCGAATTCTCTCGTAAATGGTCATAAAATATCTTAACTAATGCGAAACAATTAAGGATAAAACTTCGCAGTTTTTATATTTCTTGTAACTGTTGCCTTTCACCACAGGAAACTCGCAAAAGTAGTTGCAATTGAGGTTTAGAATTACAGCTTGTACGGACGTGCGAGTAGGATTCGTATATGTAATGAATACATACACGGTTACATCAAAAACTAAAATATTTGAAACGAAATTTAATACACGTACGATTATATACTCATCCTCAAAAAGCATACAAAAGAAAACTTTCTCTCTATATTCTCAGTTTCATTGTAAATAATTTCTTTGTTTTGTTTTTGTTTGTTTTTTTATAAAAAATTTTGCGTTTCAGTTTCTGAAGCTTTGACTAAATAAACCATGTTCATAGACAGAAACAAGTTGAAAATCAGTAATCTATGATCCAAACATGAAAAATTTAAGAGAAATAAAATCTAATGAGAATCATTACGGGTTTAAATTCAAACTATCTTGCACTGTTATATAATGAAAACACGGCTTGTGTTAAACTTCAGGATTGTTCCTGCCTTCCACTACTGACCAGTTTTCGAAAGACGTCAGTCAATCTTTTCTTTTCCTCTCGCATAAATCAATGTATTTATAATTTGTAAAACATTTTAAAGTTGTGAGTCAATGCAAGTGGTCAATTTAACTAGTATAAAAGATGAACTCAAGTAGAGATAGCACAAACGTGCTAGTAGCTAACTTGAAGCCACTATATTGGGCAATATGGCCACGTTGGTAGCGGGATTTACCTCTTTAAACTACCATAAAAAACAGTGAGCCTGATTGCTAGCAGCCATGGACAGCTGTTTCGGCCTTTTTAGGGCTTATAAGCATGGTATAGCTAGCAAACAAGCTCGGGTTCCCAAATCAGTGGCTTCAAGTTATAGCTACTAGCACGTTTGTGCTATCTATACTTGAGTTCATCTTTATAGCCACATCCCACAAATTGAAGTCAATATAG
>JANCMA020323917.1:0-11848 GCA_024336925.2 Zoanthus solanderi | reverse complement strand
GGCCGAGTTTTCAAAGAACTGCGAAGTAACTAAGGCCATATAAAACAGATTCCCGGTTTCTCACCAAGCGCCCGCATTTCAAAATAGCTACAGCATTAACTTTTTTTAGTTTTTAAAGATAGAAAACGTATGAAAAGAAATGTGTATATATTGTCGACCTGCTCCGTGAGCTGAAACAAAATAGCTCATTTGCTGTGCTTCCTTCGCTGCAGCAAAGAAAAAAAAAAGAATATAAAAACCTCATGCCGCATTTACATTTACAAAGATTTCTGATGAGAAAATGCAATTTTTTTTAATTTGCCCTAAAGCAAATGCTTTCCATCGTCTGTCCTACCAATCTACCAAAATCATGCACTTGCTTATAAAAACCTGTCTTGTAGTCGCTCAACCTTTCCGGTTCAAAAGTTTCTGGTGATCAGCTGTTCATATATTCAATTATTTCAGCTCCTCAAGACAATTATAAACAAAATGAGTGGTCACTTCAGTTTCTTCAAGTAGAATAAATATTACACCAATTATTTCTACTCTTCAAGACTAACAAACAAAATGAATGGTCATTTTATAGAGTTCCATCAGATAATTTGTTTTTCAAAAGATAGAATAGATAACACCAATCATTTCTATATATCAAAAGAACGAAATAAACGGTCTTTGTCACTTATCAATATGGTTTCATAAACTGGTTCAAAAATATAAACAATTCAGTCCTATAGTTATGTGGTAGCTTGGAAACCATTAATTTTAGAAGCAATGCTCAGATCTCAGTTATCAGTTATTACATTAGATAGTTTTCAATCCATGCAGTTTTGTTACACACGAGAAACGGTTCGAATGTTTCTACATGACTAAAAGGATTTATTAAATAGTTCTTTTAAGTCATGATAATTCAGACATAATAGATAACTGTTTTGACCGTTACTGTACTAATACCACGTACGTATATATATAAAACTTTGAAGACGAACAGTCACAGTTCTGATTTGTCGAGGAGTTAGCTAGCATTTAGTTGCCAACCGACAGTAGAGCTATGTGCAGTATTCTGTAAATCTAAAATAAAGAATGAAACGATTGTGCAACAGATCTTTGTCTATTGATTTTCAAAATTCCACATGCGTAAAACAAGAAACGCGAAATTCTAAAAATGCTTGTTTGGAAGGTAGTTAGTCTCTAAATTCAGAATAAATGTGTGGAGCAAGGCGTTTCATTTTCCAATACCTTGTTTTATTTTGTTTTTCTTCAATAAAAACCGCTCACAGAAATAAGAACAATTAAAGAACATATTGAGGCTGAAGACGTCAAAAAATTAAGAACAATGAGCCTCGGAAAAATTTACTGGTTCTTATAAAAAAAAGCGTGTAATTGTTAGAATTCAAGTCGCATTTACAAAGAACACTCTTCTGTGTTTCTTTAATAAACTTAATATACAACTTCCTTGTTTTTCATAATTCATAAATTCTAAATTATTATTTTTGTTACGTAAATTTTAATATTGTTATACTATACTATAGGATTTCATTATCCCCTTATGTAGCATTGTCTTGACACACGAATTTGTATTAATTTTTTTTCCCTTTCTTTTTGGTTACCACATTTATTAAAACTGCACAATGCCTTAAATTTAAAAAAAAAAAAAAAGAATTTAATATTGTTGTATTTTCATATATGTGCGGAAACGTTCCTAGATTTCGTAGTTTCACAAACTTAAAAAGCAGTTGCACTCATTCGTTATGGCTAATTGCGGCTCTTCAATTTATTATTGAAATACAGCTCTTCTTTTTAATTTCTCACATAAAAATTTTCCTTTAATGATTTAAGCAAATAAATATATTTCTCCGTGTCTCACGATTTCTGTCGTTGAAAAGAGCGTGGCGTTTCGAGTGCAACCCTCAAGTCTTCATCAGGGGATGGGAAAGACTGTGAGAAGGGCTTACCATTATAAACATTTAATTAAGTTTTATTTCTTACATACAATCTCCGAGCCTTAAAAAATATATAGAATCGTTAAATTAGCATTTGCTTGCTGCAAGAACAGTGCAAGGCATAATAAATAGGACTGCATGCCTAAAGCTTATTTTTTCAATTTATTTCCTGTTAGATTAATATATTTTACAGGAATTTATGCTTAGTTAGCCCTTAAAAGATATATCTTTTAGAACCACCATCTTTAACACTTGAATCACGTTCAATACTTTCGTTATAAAGTCACAAAACAGTGTTTGTATATTGGAAATTAATAAACGTGACTACAAAGAGAATTTAGATATTTAAAACAACAAGCTAGGTTTTTATTTCACACCAGCAGAGTTATCAATCCCGCACATTCAATATTCACTTTTTTATTAAGAACCAGTAAAATTTTGTTCAGGTTCAGTGTTTTTAATTTTTTTAGCAACTTGAGGCTAAAAATGTTCTTATTTTGTGCTTGATTGCAATGAGCCCATATATTTTTAACAACTGAAAATCAAATAACACTCGTAGATGCTCTTTTTTTTTTTTTTTATCGTGATTTGAGGTAGACAGTTTATTCAGTATTTCAGCTTGTGAAAAGATAGTGTTTCACCTCTGTTATTCAAAACTTTTTTTTCTTAATATTTTCATTTCCCCAACCTTAGACTGTTCTTATTTTGTTCTTATTTTTAAGGCGATTCTTAAAAAAAATGTTGGAAAAGTCAAAAGTCCAAAGTCCAAGCCTCTCAGCTAGAAGTTATGTAACAAGCTAAAACCGGAACGGGAAAGAAAAACTATTTCACCAAACTTATTTCAATTAACCGACCTTTCATGAAAAGATTCTTAAGTAAATAAGTCTAACAGCCAACCACGAAATTTCTCAACCCAGCACATTTCGTCATCTCTAGTTTTTTTCATAAACAATAATACGTTTATTAAACAAGAAAAGTTCTTGGCGTTTATAAAAACAGCAAATCGAATAGGAACAACATTGTCATTTGATATTATTTACTCCAACATTCAGCCTCAAATTACTTTCAAAAAATTACCTTTAAATGACATTTCCTGCACCTCAATGCCGAAATGATCGACTTGACGAGCTCTTAGAATATTCTTTTTACCCTGTACACGAGTTCTATAGACTTAAGAGCATCCGTTTTCCACACTTTTTATCTATTCCCCTTCTTAACAACTTATATTTTGTGTATTTCCTTTGTGTACTTCAAATCTAAGCCTTTTTCTTTTACTGAAAAGTTACATGAAAAACACACACCAAATAAAATTTTATGATTGGCGTCAAGAGAAGGATCAAGTGCCAAATTCTAGCCAATCACGTTAAAAAGCTCTCAGTTTTATCACACTGACTTTTGTCTTTCCAGGCAATAATAACTATTTCAAAAATGATCCGCTTTAAGCTAAAAGTCAAACTTTAAGTCAAAAAACTTTGTTTTGAAATTTCAATGCTTGATTTCTTTATCGCAATCACAGGGCATATTTTCACACATGAAATTTGTAACACGCAATTAAACAGCATTCTCCCAAACACTAAAAATTTACTGAATTTTGACAAATGTTCAGCGTAGTATCGATTAAAAAGTTTAGTTTGTTTTGCGTTTCATTAACAAATAAAATGATAAATGCATTCACTTTTATAGATTTTTACAAATTAGAACTTCTTAATGCCATAAAGTCATAACTAATGCTTACTGAGCTAAACTGATCTATCATCTTTACATAATCCTAAAATACTTAAGATTAAGAAACAACATTTACATCAAACATTTCATGAAACGGTCATTTCAGGTATCTCTCAGTTCGCTGTAGATATCTCACTTCATCCTCTTACTGCCCTTTAAACCCCAAAGTTTTATACTTTCTTTGTGTTTTTGGTGGTGAAATATGTTAGATATACAATGTCAATAAAGCATACTTCATTATGCAGTATGCTGCCTCTCTTCTGTGACTGATACGTTTCAAAATTTAGTCTGTCTCGGCTTATTGTACAATCTGCACTTGTTTCGAAACGCTTGTACAACTTCATCATAACACAATTTTAATTGTTTGATGCCATTTGGACTTGTAATGTCTTTCGCTGAATAGAGGTTATTAGCAGTCTTCGCCGCAATATTCCATACTACAAGTGTTATTTCATGAGTATACTATAACTTAACACACTGATATGTCTCTACTGGCATTATAAGTACAGTCAGGCTTGTTTTCACAAGTCACGGCAACTTCTCTCCAGCCGATTAGCTTTTTCACAGCGTTTCGTAGTTCTAGAATTCTCCAGTAATACAAACAAGGATTGAAGGCTGAATTAGCCAAAACGAGTGTAGCTGTGACCAGGTACGCTTCTTGCACGGCGCTCGTTCGTCCGACAAGTTTCAGAACCACAGAGAAACACAAATATGGCAAGTAACACAACAGAAACACCCAATAAACATACATCATACTTGTTATTGTCTTCTTGTAGCGGCCAAAGTTGAAGCTATTCCGTCGTTGCTTGGTGGCGTTTACTTGCTTGTTGCGTTTCTGAAATCTTGCTTCTCGCCGTTTCAGGCTGCGACCGATGGCGAAGTAGTTGGTCGATGTTATCAAAAGACAAACACAAATTAAACTTATGATGGCCAAGAAGTAGGAAGCGATATCGAGAACATAAATCAGTCCTACAACAACTGCGATTATCCAAAGAAAAAAAATAACTATCTTAGTTTTAGTTACAGTCACGATTGCACGATACTTCGGACCCAAGTAAACTGCAAGCAAGCGATCTACGCTGACGGCCGTTAGTGTGAGAAAAGAAAGCCAAGCAAAACATCCCGCAGTTGAAAAATATGCGAAACCCAGTTTACAAGATATGTCGACCAAACCCTTTGCTTCTGTTATCCTCAAAGCTATGAACAGAGGCTGGACAAACAAACCAACTCCAAGGTCAGAAATGGCCAGATTACACAGCAACACATAAGACGGAGTATGAAGGGAAGAATTTCGCAAAATTGCTAGAATAATCACTAGATTACCACTCACAGCTACAATACTACACAGTCCGTTTGCCACGCAAGTAGATAGATAAGTCGAGTTTAACTTGACTGCGTAGCACATCCATTGCGTCAACTTCACACAAAGCGAGCTGGACATTAAGAAGCCTGACCGTACAATTATGATCCTCTAACAACAAACTCAATTTAAAGTTTTCTAATTGCCGTACGTATTGTTTCTTCTCTTCAAGTGAACAGTTGTTTAGACTTTAAATTAGAACCGTCGTAAAAAAGTCTCCGCTTAATTCTTCGTTTACCTAACATCTGGTGCTTTCCGATATCTTGCAATATCTTCAGTACAACAACAAAGAAAAACGTGCTTAATGGGAGTCTAGATTGATATCCTTCATAATTCATTTTGTTGTTGTTATTGCAATAAAAGACTGACAAAGAACGCCTCCGCCTCAACAGGAAACAAAAAGAAAATTACAAATCTACGTCTGAATCTTATAATATTACTTTAATCATCTGCTAGAATTGTCTTTTTCGAAAAACTTAAGCAGTATTCCCAATACGTAAAAACAATTGCAAGAAACAAAGATACAGCTTTTCGGTGTTTTTTTTTTTGCATTACCGCAAACTATGGCTGTTGATTTATGGAAGTGGGACGTGACACATATTTCCATGCTTTTGATACTTTGCAGTTTAGTAACAATTAAAATACTTCCTTACATATAAATCAAGTACACAAAAACTATCAGAGGTATCGCCTGGAAGAAAAATAACACAGATAAACGGGTCCGCTGCCGCCAGAGAAACACATATCAAAGAGACCAACTATCATGTATTACTTATCATAAAAATAAAGTTCAATAACAACGATTTCAAGAACTTTTCTTTACAATGAATGCAACTTTTTCTGGTTTGAAAATCGCGCTAACTTGCTACGAAGAAGCAAAAGATACAAAACATGTGTACTACAAATGTTAAATAAACTAAAAACTTCGAGAAATACCTTAAGAGCGAACTTCCATTTTCTTTTTCAGGCTGCGCAGCACTTTCTTTTCGTCTTCATTTGTTGCCATGGATACAGACTATCAGGAAAATTTCCCCTGGCTAAAAATGAGAAAATTAGACTCAAACTGAACAGGTGTATCTCGAGACTATACGTTAAAATATAATGAATTTGGAATATATAACACGAGTCTTAACTTTCGCGTTGCTCGTGGTTTTATCCCCGATGGGCAAAAAAGTTTAAGCAAAAAATATAACCGCGTTTGAGCGTGACGTCTTGAAAAGCGCAAAATCACATCCTCAGCAAGAAAATTTTTTCTGTCCAAGTCGTTAAAATAAATTCCCCCCAAACATATAAACATTGTCAATCCACAAAAATCTCCACGTCGCAAAAGTTTCATGCCACACTGTACGTTGAAATATCTCATAAACTGATGAATGTTTTTAAGCATGCGCGGAACACTAAGAATGATCTAACGTGGCAATCCGAGTGTGTTTAATAGCCATACAAAGGACGCAACAGCTATCCACGGCTGCTAATACCAAGGCTCACTATTATTCATGGTAGATTTAGGGATAATGCCCGCTACCAACGTGACCTTAGAGCCTATTTTTGTATCTACAAGTACTCAAAACTAGAACTAGCACAAGGATTATCTATTATCATTCCTTCCACATCCCACAAGCCTTACAGGCCGTAAAAAATGACCGTGTTGAAATGAATGGTACTATTTGATTGAAATGCCATTATTACGGAAGCCCGGGAGGGTTTGTTAATACAAATTTCGCAAATTTGCGGGTTGAGGTTTTTACCAAAAATGGGAAAATATTTTTTTTCAAAGACACAAATTTGCAATACAAAAAGTGTCAAGAGACAAATTTGTAAGACAAGAAGTGTCCAAAATGACAAATTTGTATGGCCCTCCAGGGCGTCCGTGCATTATATGTATAGTATGATGGTGAATATCCCTGCCAAGTTACAATGAAATAGCCTTAGTGTTTCAGGAATATATGCGGAGGGTTGAAACAACTCCCCCCTATCCAAGTGTTACGGAGCCCCCCATACGCCCAGTGTTTTCAGGGTTAAGTTTTAAACAAGCCATTAAACTTCCCAGAAGTATCGAAAAGTCCGAAAGAGAAAGATTTCATCCGTTTTAATTTAATTTTGGAAGGATGCAAGTCCTGAGTTAGGATTATACCGTACCGTACGAAATACGTTATCTTTTTCGTTTGAGCAGCCTGAAATCATCATCAAAATGTTCCTGCTGAATTTCAATGAAAACGAACTACTGTGAAAGGTCCCTTCATCAATGAACGGAAAAGCAGCATGTAGAAATGCATCATGCTACCGGACCCCAGATTTTGGCCACCTTCACTAATGTGAATAAAACGTCGTACACTAAAAATTTACAATTTAGGTTTATCTTCCAAACCAAGCCTTTTACTTTTTGTTCACAAATCTTTCGAATGAGCAACACAAAAGAATAATCAATTATAACAAACAAGAAATCAAAATGACGTCGGCATTACATTGTAATATAGTGTATTATGGTTGTTGTTTAAATTTTCTACTGCATCTTTGTAATCGTTATTACTTGCAAATAGGCTCACGTGCAATTGTCGTGAAAAATTCATAGATTAAAAACTTACCGCTTTTCTCGTTTTCAGCACCACGACCACCAAGTTAAGGTATTGATAAGCTAAATATTCACTTCTATTCATCGAGTGTGTTGCACTGCAGCAAGCTGCCTTCGTAGGTACCCCGCCATACTAAACGGACCCAAAAAATGTGACAGATTCCAAGAAAAATCGTTTTTAATTGGAAGAGATTGTTTTGAGTGTCATTTCTGAGCGTTAATACTCACATTCTTTGGCTTCACGAGAGACAAATTTTGTTTCATGTGACTTGAGCTTGTTACATTTTGACAAGAAGTATAACCTAAATAATATTTCACAGGTCGCCACATACGCAACAAAAGTGACAAAAATCTCGTTTTTGCGGTTCGGACTACAGCCATGAAAGCTTTTCTATGCGAGGTTTCAATATATTGATAACTATTCCATTTAAAACAAATAACTTGGGACTTACAATTGCGTTTGTTAGATAACGTGCCAAAACAAAACTACTCGTAATTAATTCAAAAATAATATATACTTCTCACGTGCAAAGTGCATATTGATATGAAACTGTTTAGAGATCAAAATTCCGTAAGAGTTTTCACTGACAAGTAATAGTTTGCGATTACCGCACTTCGGGGCAGATCAGGCATGAAGAGGTAAAAAAATTCTGAAAAGATTCACGCAGCCCGTAATGAAACATAATGAGTTTTATTATATATACTGTGACCGGATATCCGTGTGATAAACCCGTAAAGGAAAATCGTATCAGTGAAGTTTTACGACATCTCTTCACGGTATTTTTATCCAATCAAATGACCCGATGTAATTCTCTTATCCAATTACTGTTCTTGTTTTTGATGACGTCAGAAGGCGAAAGCGCGGGAAGTTATGCATGGTAAGTTTGCAAATTATTTCACCAAAAAAAATGTCGGATCCTCGATTTGTGAAGTTCTTGGGTGAAGAAATTGAATCTTTTTTAGACGAAAATGAAAACCAAAACACTCTTCGAAAAACCAGACAAGATATTTCCTTGTTCAAACCCTTTGCCGCTCGCTAGAAAAAGAGCACATATCGTTTTTATTCACCAGTTTTGGTATCACAGCGCGAACAAGCGAGTCTTGCCATGTCAGTTTGTTTATTATATACTGAGTCAGATAAATTTAACAAGGCTTGACAAGCGTCATAATGACAAGAAGAGATAAGCTAAAAAGTTTGAAAAAAAAAACAATACAAAGTTGAGGAGAATCCATCTGGGTTCACCGACTTAGGACGGGTTAAATAGGGTGGATCCCTGTGCATTACGCACAGGCCTCCCATAAATCCTTGTTAGTTTTCTCAGGTATATATAATTCCTGCCGCTGGAATGTTTTTTCATTGTGCCTCTGAGGAGGACTGAATTAACAGTCGAAAGGCCTTTGGCCAAATGTGAAACCAGAGCTAGATCGTGCTGTATAGCGAAAGTTTCAGTTTTCTTTGTCTATTTATTTAGCTTTCTTGAGTGGAAAACGGTTATATGGAAGTGTTTGAGTTTCTAAGCCTAACAAAGTTGAAAAGTTCAATATTGGCTACTCTGGCTACTCTCACTTGTTTCAATAACATACCTTATAAAAAAAAGTTATATAGATTAGATACAGTATGCATGTGTAAGATATCATTCATTGTTCAGTTGTGCAGTCATTCATGCAAGATTTTTCACTTTCTATAGTTGCTGCGGAGCAAACGAGCAAGTCATAATCTCGAATTCATCGGTTCTCTTTTTTTTAACCACAATCCATTGCGTTGCAACCAGAATGCACTGCGCGCCCTTGCAAAGCCTCGTTTCGATCAGTAGTGCAAAAGCAAACCAAGCAAAAGACATCAAAACTTTATACATCATTATACTAGTAGTAATCAAAGATTGGGCAAGTACGTCCGACGCATTTAAATTTTGTTAAGAATTGACTGAATAAAGTAGCCTAATAAAAAAGAGCGGAGTTTGCGTTCTAGCCGGTTGGAGTTTTCGAAATTACTACAGTTTTCTTACGATATCGTCCTTTAGCCCGACAATAACATGAAAGCGGGGCTTCCTTCCAAAAGACCTTGAAATGCGATGGCATCGAGCTACGGATCTCTCGCGAGCTGTTGCCCTTTAGCCTGACAGTAATCAAGCCTCTGCGACTTTAAACTGGCTTGCAATAACATGAAAGAGAAGCTTCCTTCCAAAAGACCCTGAAACGTTGGCATCGAGCTTTTCCTATATGTTTCTATATTTATAGGTTCGAAATCGACATGATTAGTATGCGTTCTCGCTTCGCTCGAACGGAATTATCTTCACATTATAAGAAGCTAATATGCTCCAACTGCAGGGAAAACTACTTAATAAAAATGCTTTGGAACTATGAAACAAAATGGTCAGTGAGCGTTAAGGGTAGCCTATGAAACAGGAGACCAAATAAGCAGAAGCGCAATAGTTTTATCTAAACATCTTAACAGTTCCTTAATGATAACAGGATAGTTTTACCTTTAATAATTCCTTAATACTAACAGATATAGTTTTACCTTTAATAATTCCTTAATACTAACAGATATAGTTTTACCTTTAATAATTCCTTAATACTTACAGGATATCGTTTTACCTTCACACTTTAATAGTTCCTTAATTAATATTTACAGGATATAGTTTTACCCATACATTTTAACAATTCCTTAATAATAACAGAATAATTTTACTCTACCCCTCACACAAACACCTATATATAAAAATATCACCAACTAATTTCTAATTTTTCCTTCTTTGAATATATAATTATTCCTAACCAAATTATTTTACTAACATCTTTTCATCTCTCACTTGTTAACTCCTTACTGAATTTTGAAACTTTGTTTAGTTCTTGTACACACACAAACCACACATTACCATGCAAAATGCACTTCTATAAGACATACACAAACACGTAGACACTTTCATACACAAATTGTCGCAATTATGTCGACTTTTCGGATAAGGCCAGGGTAGCTGGAGCAATGGTTGCCCTCAGGGGTAACGCCATAATTCGTAAACACCTGGTTATACCTCATCGGGACGACTGGAGAATCAACCAAAATATTATAAACACAAAAATGGAAAGAAATATGGTAAATACAAAATTTCCCACAGAAGATAATAAGTAATAGTGAAAGCGTCACCCACGTGACCTTAGTGCCCGTTTCTGAGGCTTCAAGTGAGCTACTACGCATGTGCTGCAGTAAAACGCCGGGAAGAGCCTAAGATTTGAAGTGCATAATATTTCAGTTGTGAACTTTTTGTATGTATAAAATGTCCTTACCCTTCTAATGGCGACGGCAAAAAAAACTAATTCGATCACAACTTTTTTTGTTTTCACGTGTTAACTGCGTTTAAAGTTTTGAAAAATCACTTAAGGTTTCACCTTGACCCATGGGAGGCTGGTAACTACCATATTATTTTCTGGTACGTGACTTCAAAAGCAGAATTTAGTAGGAAGCTAGAGATCGGTCCTGTTCCATTTTCTTTTAAAATATGGTAGCGAGGTGTGTTGTAGCTACGTAAATTGAAGATCATCACGACCGGACTCTCACTAATAAATTCTCCTTTTGACGTCATGGACCAGAAAATAATATGGTAGTTACCAGCCTCCCATTCAGCTCGGTCAAGGTCAATCCAGAAGTGATTTTTCCAAACTTTTTAAAAACGCCGCAAATTTCACCACGAAAAATAATCTTAATCTAATTCTTCTTTTACCATTGGAAGGTTAAGGAGATTTTATGCATACTAAAAATACACAACTAATATATAATACACTTTAAAAAACTGCTGGCAGAAATTTGTCGTTTTAATATTCCAAACGGCGATAATTAAGAACCAGTTTGGCCAAGCAAAATCAACCAGTTGTTATATGTAGAGTTAGCCTACATTTTCATAAAAATTTTGACCAAAACTTCGGCTTTAATATGAGAAATTTATATTACAGCACTGAAAATAAAATGCTAAATTGTAACAACAGAAAAAAAGACAGAATATCAATTAAAAAAATGGTTGTTTTCTACAATAAAGGTGGTCTATGCTTGTTTCTGTTCTTGGCCATTACATAAGATGCTTTAAAATGTAGTCTATTAACCCAGTTTTGTTAGATTTGTAGTAAATAGATGCCATTATGAAGTACAAATACCATTTATAGTAATTTTTTTTTCCAACTTCTTATTGTTGTAATCAACCAGGCCTGAAGATTTCACGGAAACGATCGTTTCCGGTTACGTGTCGGTTACGTGCTGGCAAAATGACGGAACCGAAA
>JANCMA020323815.1:0-11848 GCA_024336925.2 Zoanthus solanderi | reverse complement strand
TCTTCCATATTATGTCATCAATAATCGTAATATTAGAGTGCACAAAAAGTACAACAAAACCTTCGATCAATTTCTTGCGCATAAGAGCTTTGCATAAAGAGATCAAGTGACCTGTACATGTTTGGGCTTCAAGAATCAGAAAACAAAGTATGTGATGTAAATCAGAAGTATCATTGAATAAATATATGTTCATCATCATAGTTCGACAAACTGTTTTATTCTTGTCAGAGAAATTCTTCCATTACTGAAAAGTACAATACAGCGATTGGGGTATCAATAGAGAGAAAAAATACTCTTGCCTTCTCCACTTGGTTGATTGCGAAGAAAATGACAACAAGCCTTTGCACCAAAGATCGCGAGGCGTCCAAACCTGATCGATTGATCATGATCAGCGTAGGACGTGGAAGCGAGGCTAAGTCAGTGAAGGACATTTTGCCTCAAAAAGTTATAGCATTGAACGAGATTAGGAAGCGTTCGTCGAACTCACGCAAAATATAAAAAAAAAAGTTATTGTATATTCACCCTTAAGAATATCATATTAATAAATAAGAAAAATTCTCTCCATCAACAAACAGTTTTGATGTTTAGTTATTGCTTCATTTATATAGATGTCAGAAATGGTGGCAAGTGCTGCTGTGCAAACTGTGAACGCATTTGAATCATTTTAATATTTGGTTTATTTAGGAAAATACTGCAAGGGGCTGGAAAAGTTAGACCTGTCAGGTGTGACCATTACCACAAGTTCTTTACGAGCTCTTTCTAAGCAGTGCTCAAAACTTAAGGTAAAGTTGTTTTTAAACGTTTTGCTTAGACCTAAACCAAACGGTTGAGACAATATAATAGAGTTAAATATCTGCTGGAACTAAGGGTAATGCTCCAAATTTTAACCTCGTTTGTTACCCAAGGATCAATGAAAAAACTGATCTAAGAATTTCACTTTGTATGAAATGATTTGCATTTTGCTGGTAATGCTTTGGAAAGGTAACGTTTTCTTCATAAGTCATTTGTGAGGAAAGTTATTTATGTGTTATATTGTCTTCAAATGAATTACCTGGGTTTTAGCCCTCGATATTTACAGACACCACAAATGAATACTAAACCACATCTCAAATCTGCCATAACATAATGTGAATCTAAATTTTAGCAGCTGTGAACAGCAGTTTGGTCTTATTGTATGCCCTCTTAGCTTGGCATGTGCATAGCTAACGAACAGGTTTGGCTTCCCTCTGAATGTAATCAACTAGAGTAAAAGTGTTATACTTGTGGGATGTGGCTAAATTATAGCACATGCCAGC
Source organism: Zoanthus solanderi (assembly GCA_024336925.2). Lineage (NCBI taxonomy): Eukaryota > Metazoa > Cnidaria > Anthozoa > Zoantharia > Zoanthidae > Zoanthus > Zoanthus solanderi. Next base: position 10,553 of record JANCMA020323815.1, on the reverse strand, counting down.
TAGTATAAGGTACTGTACCTGCAGCTATACTAATGTAATGGGCGTTTAGAGCACGGTGGTGGTGGGCGTTATCCCTTAAACCCACCATTCCTACTATTTTACTAGCTAACTTTTACTACTACTTTAATTATATCATTAATTTATGCTGGTAAAATTATGATTGTCTACTCAGTCACATTCCACAACCATTATGCTTTTACTTTTTATTTGCGGTATTGTTTTTTCTAAAATGTTTACACCTCAATTCTATTTTCAGACAATGAAACTAAAGGGATGTCACAAACTCGGGGAAAAAGGGTAAATGTGATCAGATGTTAGATCTCCTAGGCAACAAGTTCCCTTATCTAGATTTCATTTCTGATTCAAGGGTTTTGAATATGAATTAGCTTCTTACTAAACCATGTATTGTTTTTTTGTGATATTATTATAAACTAGCTTGAAAACAATAATTCTTAAGCACTTTGAGTTGACACAGGATTTTTAAAATGCAAATTTCTCTGGAATATAGGTTCCGAGGTCAGACTAATATCGTTCGGTATGAGATTTAGCTCTGTCTATAACTGACCTGTTAAAAAGTTATCAAATTTTCAAAAATAAATGCTTAAAAATTGCTCAGTTCAACAGCATTAGATACAGACAGACCTTATTAGCAACATGAATGCAGTTTGAAACTGACCTATAAGGAACTAATACTATCAAATTATCAATCTTTAAAACTTGTTCAACTCGACAGTTATATATAGACAGAGATTTATAAGAAGACATCCATATTGAGATTACTCGTTTTTACTTATCAATGGCCCACATTGAAAACGTTTGTTCCTACAGTCTCTGGTGGCTTTTCAAACAGTGCAAAGAACTGAAGGAAATTGATGTCAGTGCCAACAACCGACTATCAGGGCAGGTATACACACCGTAGGTTGCTTAATTAATGATGAACTTACTAAAGACATGATGAAATTAGTTTTGTGGCAAAAACTCCCACCATCATATTGATTAATACTTTGTAATAGCACGATAAACAAATATTCTAAAGTATATGCTGGTACTCCTCAAAACTTTCTGGTACGTAACTGGAAGTCAAGTCTCAAGGAAGGAAAAAAAGAAACAGTATTATCAAGGAAAAACTTCAGAGGTAATCAAGATTGACAAATTTCAGCCCAAGTACAAAGCCAATGTACACTGGTATCCGTTTATTTCGAGCTTCGTCCGCCTCTTGTATTCATTTGAGATCCACCAGAATGTAACTCAGTTGTGGGTTTGTCTCACTGGCCAAGAGTTCCCTTTTCAAAATACTGAACGTTTCCAATTTTTACGAAGATTAGTAGCAGACAAAAGAAAGTGCAGTATTCTGGGCTTTGTGGCTGTACATACGTTCAGTAGAAGATCACAAAGCAACATCTTATGTTTGTTGTATAAATTGTTATTAAACTGAACTCTGGCTGCGACAAATCCTCAAAACCTGTGTTATGTACGTTGTTTTTTGACGGCCTTTTTAAATTCAAAATAAACTTAGAATATGTGCTGTTGTAATATAACTTAATTTTTAAGATTGTTGTAAAAAGATACTTTACAAAGTTTGAGTGAAATTCGATAAAAAAAAAAAAAAACCGAAAAGTTACGGCTGTTTTAATTAAGGTTATTTTTCTATTTTTTTCGGCACCCTAGTTTGGTTGACTGGGACAAGACACCGGTAAAAGTACATCACCAATAAATCATTTTGTTGGGAAGTATCCCGCGTGCTTCCATCTTGCTTGTTTCCCAACAAAATGAAGTCATCAAATCAAAGACAAAGCAAAAGTCACATGTATTTTGTTCACCTGACTTCTTGACCGAGCGACTTGAAGGGGACAAATTTTGCAGTAAGAATTCGGAATTTCTGAACACTGTATCTCCGCGGATTTTCATCGTATTACTTTAAAACCTGGCCGAAATATGCTTTTTCAGAAAATGGAAAAACTAATTTCGTGTCATGTGTTCATTAAATTGAACTCCTGTTAACTTTTTCCCTTCCAAATGAGAGTTCGAAATAGCTGAAGACTATAGTAATTCTGTTCCATTACGTATTTTTTGAAGATAATGGCAAATGCGGTGAAGTCTTGGCCCCAGTGAATTATACAAATATCCGTTGAATAATTGTTAGTGAAAGTTTTGACGTGCATTGGTAATTTGGTACGCTTTGTAATGATTATGTTGCAAGATTTCATCTTTCAGTTGTTAAAATTACTTTTTATCTATAGAGAAAATTACGAGATGTACACAAACTGTGTCCTAATCTTTCTACTTTGTATATAGCCCTAAGTAGGAATCCAGAGCATATAGATCTCTATGTTTTCTAGCCAGGGCTGGGTTGTTCAAAAGCCTGTTAATTTTAACCCTGGGTTAAGCAAAAATTCATGATGCAATTTCTTCTTTAAGAAAAGGTGAACGATTCTTTAAGAACACTGTTTGGATTTTCGAAGAGTAAAACTTGTTTATCCCAAAATTACAGCTCAAATCCGGCCCTGTAAGATTGGAAACAAAACCATGGGTTAAATATTTAACTCTGGGTTAGTGCTAATCAGCTTTTGAACAACCGGGCCCAGGTGGCTAACCACAACACTACAAGGGATCACCACGCTGGCAACGTAGCAGATTACTGAACTGTGGAGGCTACAGGTGTGAGGATCCTACGGGGCTTATCATTTCTTCATTTGAGAGTGTTTCTGCCTCTAAATTCTCCTACGAGGTTTTAAACAACTGAAATGTTGGTTTTTGAGGCTGGGAAAGGATACACTGAACAAATTATGGAATATACTTGAACTGTGAACATTGAAATTTTTCTAAAATCCACCCTTTCAACCATCGGTTCCACGCCATTCTAGGAAGTATTACTGTTTTTATAACCGTTTTGGTTCCTTGAATACAAAAAGAGTTATGTGATTGGTTAGGTGTGCTGTGGCAGTTGAACTGCATGTGAACCCTAAACGAATTCCTGGCTTATCCCGATTCGTTTACCTTTCATTTTTTGCTTACAGTGTTTCTTCATGTTATCGGAGGCTTGTGAACAACTTGACCTCAGCGAGTGTGCAAAGGTGAGTTATGACGCTCAAACCAACTGTCAAAAAGATAAAGTAGGAAGAAATGAAAAGAAATTAATCTTCAATCTTGATACCTTGAGTGCCATTGATATTAACGAAAAATTTCTGTTTATCTAATTAGAATAATTATCTGTAACTTTATATCTTTGTTTTTCTCTTTTCTCCGAAGACTGCCTTCCATGTTTCATTCCCCATATATTATCTCGCTGCATAAACTGTGTTTTTTAAAACAAGTTTTAGTTGCTCCGACCAAGGAATAACGCTCGTGTCGTTGTTGTACTAGCTTTATAGACCACAAGCCCACAGGTTGTCAAAGATTGTTCGTAACCTTTTTCGATAGCGCGAATTGTTAGATTGCAAAGTACAACATCCTATGAGTGGTTTCCTTGCAACTTTTTTTTTTTTTTTTTTGTTAACTTTGGCTTTTTGTTAAACATTTTTTCCTTGTGCTGTCTAGCTCATCTTTCACAAAATGTGCCGAACGAATGTTTATTTTCCAAACGTTTTACTTGAAAAGCGATCGTTTCGATTTCGGTTGCTTGTTTGCCATCCATCGTCGAAAGGCTGTACTTTATTCAAATTGTTCAGAAACCTAGTTCCTCCTTTAGAAAATTTACTTGAGAACTCAAATATGTCTGTTTGATTTAAATTTAGCTGTTCTAAACATCATTTCCCTCAATTTTTAAAGCATGATAAAATTTATTATTTCTTGCTGTGCAGATTGAGAGTTTTACAACTTGCAGAATTTTTCAGAAACTTTTAAAACAATTGTCCGTGAAATAGATAGCAAAGTAAATGTTTTTATTTGACCATTAAACACACTGTTTTTACAAAAGCACGCAGAAGCACGAAACATATACTTTAGTCAGTTACAATACAATACAATGCGTTTATTCATATTACTTACTAGAATTATTTACATTTTTTTCATTTTTCTGTGGTCGTTTTTAGAATATTTTTAATAGATATTTACACAAAAAAAGAAATTTGTTGAAATGTTTAGTATCTAAATAAACTGGCGAGTTTTCTAGTTAGATACTAACAATGTCTATTTAAATATATAATTTAGCTTAGAACTGTAAATTCATAATTCTAATATCAAATATAGGTACATGTACATATGTGTTATGTTTCCGTGTCGTATGTGTTCCGTGTTTACATTTCTGCAGGTCTTCTCAGAAGGTTTTTATTTTGTTTTCCCAATAATTATTAATGCTAGTGAGTTTTTAGCTACTTCCAATTACTTTTACATACTGGTGTAGGTCAGAGATTCGGCATTGTTGCAAGTTGGTGGAAGATGTCCTAAGCTAAAAGCCATTAATATTTCTGAGTGTACGTGTATTACAGACAAAGGATTAATTGGACTCACCCAGGTAAATAAATAAGACACAAAGTTGCATCCTTTATCTTCCCTAATGGTAGGATCTTCCAAAGGACCAGGTCAGCACAATTATGCTCCGCTGATAAACCGTTGACATACAAGAATTAAGTATGTTAATGATTTGTCAGTGTCTGATCGTATTTCCCGGTGCTCAGTCAATTATTTACCATGGTTACTGATGTTCCTAATTACGCTTTCGACCATGATATGAATCTGAATACTAAGAAAAAAGTTATAATGATGTTTTCAGTGTGAGACAGCTCTAGTAGTTCCCTTATAACTATTAGACTCCGTTGTTAAAAGGTTAGGTAATAAATTACTTGTTAGTGTGTATATATCTGGTTATCTGACTGGGAATAAACACTGTGAATACACTTCGAGGTGGTGTTGGTCGTACAGTAATGATGATGATGATGAAGGTTATCATAGAAATGCTGGTGTTGGGTGGTGGTGATCATAGTGTTAACCACAGTAATGGTAGTGGTGGTGACCTGGTATTGGTTATAGTAATAGCGATGATCGTGGTATTGGTCATGGTAATGGTGGTGACGTGGTATTGGTTATAGTAACAGCGATGATCGTGGTATTGGTCATAGTAATGGTTGTGACGTGGTATTGGTTATAGTAACAGCAATGATCGTGGTATTGGTCATAGTAATGGTGATGATGATCGTTGTATTGGCCATAGTATATGTGATGATGATCGTGGTATTGGTCATAGTGTAGGTGATGGTTCTGGTTATACTGATCGTACTAATGATTTTAACAACTTTTTGTTGGTATTAGTCATGATAGTGATTGTGAAAAAGTGTCATATGTAAATGATATAGCTTTGTGTGAATATTTGCTTTCGTTCACCATTGGACAACTGAATATTTATATTATTATATTTTTCTTCTTTGAATATTCAAGTGGCTTAAGACCAAGAAAGATTTTGAGCCAAGTCCGATTTTTCATGCATGTTTTTTATTGTTAAAGAACTGCAGGCATCTGGAGAGCTTGGAATTGTCAAGGATGGCCTTGGAAGGTAAACATGTGGTTTTAGCTGATTTATTTAGTTACTGACGTTGATTATAGAATTTGGTTTGACGTATTGATAAAAAAACACAAATAGTAACTGATTAGATGTTAGACGGTTTTTTAAAATCAAGAACGAAGTACATAGCACTGTAATAAAAATGAAGGTATCTCAACGGCAAGTTAAGCGTGATTAGTAAAATCAATATTAATGGTCATGATATCATATTTATATTATTGTAAACACGCCGCTTCAGTGAATATTTCGCAAACCATTAAACATGTTTGTAAATAGATGCATGTTTAACATTTTCAATTTCATATCAGCCACCAAGAGAAACTAGAGACAGTGCTGCAAATTCGCACAAAGAAGGAAAACATTAAGCTAGTTTCATATTGTTTTTTACTTGTGTCGCAGAATCCCCCATCATGCTACACAATCCCCACTCACATCCATCATGCTACAGAATTCCCCCCCATCCCTCCCCTTCCATCATACTTTTCATAAGATCAGATACGTTAAACCATAGTCTGATAGATGAAGATAGGGAGATTGCTCGACAGATTCATCCTGCATGAAACGTCGGGGATAGCCTGAGTTTTCAGATCTTGTACACCAATACTGATGACGTTTTCTCATTACAACTGTGCAGTCACAAGTAGAGGGCTAAAATCAGTTGCAAAGTTGATGCATTTGGTAGGTAATGTTTTTGCTACAGTTCACATATCTGTTACGTAATTACTATAAGTAACTTTTCCAGCTAATTTTGTAAAACTTCCTCTCCGTTTTTTCCGTATTCGTATTTTGATATTTTTTATCTGAATTCCGTTAAAATGGTTACCCAATTTTTCTAAGATAATAGAGCCAATAAGCAAGATATTGTCGATCTATTTGGAATTCCCTGATACTGTCTTCATGTCATCTAGCTCAAAACCCTTGTGGGATGTGACTCAAAAACTGATCACAACTGTGTGTGGGAAGCGAATACATTTAAAACAGCTATCTACATCCATGATACTCCGTCACTCTATTATCCATGTCAGATTAATGTGACACTAACTGATACCATTGTGAACTTGGTGGTCAGCATGTATTAGTGGCTCCGAGTTACTATAAGTTCGTATGTGCTTGTTAAGTGGAAATAAAAATTACTCGCGGTGTTTTTTTTTTTTTTTTTTTTTTTTTTCACACCATTTCCATCTTTGATTTGTTGTTTCTTCTAGCGAAATCTGAATTTATCACGCAACATGGCTGTGAATGACGACGTGCTTTTCGCTATTGGCAGTTCCTGTATTCACCTGAGGTGAGAGTTTGTTGACTTAGTGATATCCTGTTTTGGGCTTTGATTGTTTGAGGTTGTTTGGTTTGAGGCGAAAAATTTTATAAGAAAAGTTAAGCTCGCTTACACATTCCTAAAGTGGGTGTCAATGTTTATGAATATTATGCAAGTCTGCCTGAGCGTCTCATAGCACTTGTTATGGCCCTATATACCAATGCTAGGTCAAGGGTCAGAACTCTAGCAGGTACTTCAGATGAGTTTGGGATAGGAGTGGGAATTCATCAAGGGTCTTCTTGGGGAACACTGGTGTTCGGGGACCTTAGAGGGAGGGAGAAGGGGGACAGCATTCGATGATGGAAAAGTGCGAGAGTTTTGTTCATAAGCTCGTTTCTTCCATTTTTGAGTAATGTCGTTCCTGTTTCTCAGTCTCGCCACCATTATGTTGCCCTTGACAAAGATAATCCGATTCAGAATAGGAGAAAAAGGTTCATCATCATCATCATCATCCAATTTTGATCCGGGTTTATCCCCATAAACGGGGGTGGCCAGATTTAGCCCACTCTAACAGCAATCTCTCCAACTCCCACTCTCCGTCTCGCTCGATTCAAGGCATTCTCCTTCTCCAAACCAACACTCTTGCTCTCCTTCTCCACTTGCATCTTCCACATCTTCTTTGGTCGTACTCTCTTCCTCTTGCCCTTCACTTCAAACTCCAACACTTTTCTCAAAACATGTCCATCATCCCACCTCAACACATGGCCGTACCATCTTACTCCATTCGCCTTTGCCATCTGAACCACTGTATCCATCAAGGTTCAAGTTGAAAATATAAGAAAGAGAAACATGGTGAGAGTATGGTTATTGAACGTTGCTGTGTGGATCATTTTCGGATTATTGAGTAGGCCATTCATGATGAAATCTGATAAATAAACGTTTTACCCTAGGTTTTAACAAAGAAGTTACTTATTAAATAAAGCTTTGTTTCAGCTTGTTAAATATCTCGCGGTGTCATGGAGAAATCACGGATGCTGGTTTGCAGTGTCTTGCGTCGTGTTATCAACTGAGTGATTTATGTATAAACGAACTGGAGCAGGTACCTTTAAAATATATATGGTTGCCTTTCAGATAATAGGTGCTTTGCTTTTGTCCCTTTCCTCAAAAACGGTTGCAGAATGAATGTTCAACTTATCCTTAGCAGTTTCAGAACAATTTGAAATAGCATGTTCATGTCGGGTTATCACCGTAAATTGTGAAGGAAGTGACATAAGGAATGACAACTTTTATTGATATCATGAATACAGATAGCTCCGACCTGTTACAGCAAATTTTGTCTTCATAATATACTTATGTATATTAAGTTAGACACTGGTATTGACAATTTCAAATCCATTGTGTGGCCAGCACGTGCGTCTATTTGTAAACAAAACACGAACTAAAACAGTCTCTAACTTTACTGAAAGGTCTAAATAGCCGCAATTTAACAAGTATTTTAAGAAAATACACAACACTTTTAAATTTCAAAAGACATGTTTCGGCATTTACATATGCTATCTTCAGTGTATAGAGAGTGATACAATATTGACAGTATATAAGTACAATAGTAACAATGGTTATAGAATTAATACAAAAAAGAAACTACAAAGAAAGTTTTAAATTTACATGTTTGACTTGTTTGTTAAGAGATGGTTTATGTAACTGAATGTATACAGCTTCCTTGATCCTTAATTCATATTCAGTAGAGGCCTGATCACCCATCTTCCATTATAGCCTGCCGGACTATCTTTCCAGGGACATTGAGCGTATTCAGAAGAGAGCACTAGCTATCGTATCCAATGGTCATACTTACAAAAAATCTCTTAATGATCTCAACCTAACAACTTTACATACATGTGCGCAGGGAGAGCCATTGTGAAAAATTCTTTAAGAGTATATGCAAGGCACAGCATGCACTGAATCATCTACTTCCCCCTAAGAATCAGTCAATATATACATGAGACAGAAGAGGACCTTTTCTACAAAACACGCGCAACAACCGTCTTAAGAACTCTTTCCTTCACGCAATGTGCACCAACAGCAGAAGTTCTTTGTAAATTGTATATATATATAAATATTCATATGTACTTTTACCCTCGGAGGTCTACCCTTTTATCTCATTATTATGAACGTAAATAGTTTTTGAACTTTTTTACATATTGTAAGTTTACGCAATTCAGTCTTCGGACTGCAATGTTGATATTTTTAGTAAAACTATCTATCTATTTATCTACAAATCAAAAGAGGAGACAATACTTATAATGCCTTATAAATTTTATTTGCTTAACATATTGCGGAGTTCACCTTTACAGCATCACAAAATAATCTTATTTGAGCTGGATTACAGGCCCTGAAGGGCCCAAAGACTTGGGAGGGTGGTGGTCAACTCCTAATTCAAACTCATTCTTATTTGTTTCCATTAAAAACAAATGCTGAAACAAATCAGGGAAAGCAGCTGATCCCGAACTTTTGACTATGACCAGCTTTTAAACAAATATTTCATATAATACAGGTAAATGTGGTAGTCGATTACATAAAGCCCCCAAACGATGGGTTTCCGGAAAGAACTTGTGGCACAGTTACAATTGGAGGAATCAACGTGGCGGAAGCATTAATAAGTAAAGGTGAGAGCTGAAACCAACTGTAGAATTGCACAAAGCTTAGGTATCCTGCAGATGAACAGTAACTGTTTTGTTATTTATTTTCAGCAGCATTTTAGTTATGTTTTTTCAGATGTCTATTAGCACATCTTCGACTCAAAGTTGTAAATGTTTTTACTTTTCTGCACGACATTTTGGTTAAAAAATGGATATTATGTAATTAATTAGTCTAAAACAATTTAATCTCTCAAACTGTAACAAGTGGTGCTGACTTTTAGTTAGGAAATGAAGCTTAACAATTGTTGAATTGTCAGAGCAATTGCAGGGCTAGCGCTCCAAAAGTCAGCTCTGTAGCTAGACGTAATTTTCAAACAAAAAATTGTTTGGTAATTAATATTAATTTTCGTGCCCGTAGGGTTTGCAACTGTGTTACGACACAGACAGGATGACGACCAGAGGTCATCACATTACGATGAGTTACTGGCTGCAGAAACACGAGCAATAAAGAATGCTAAGGGACTTCACAGCAAAAAAGAAACTCCCATTCACAGAGTAGCAGATCTCTCAGGGGTGGGTAGCGTATCAGTAACATTTTAATATGCAGATCTCTCTTGGGTGGGTAGCATTTCATTAACTTCTTAATATGCAGATCTCTCTTGGGTGGGTAGCATTTCAGTATCCTTTTAATGTGCAGATCTCTCTTGGTGGGTAGCATTTCAGTAACTTCTTCATATGAAGATCTCTCTTGGGTGGGTAGCATTTCATTAACTTCTTAATATGCAAATCTCTCTTGGGTGGGTAGCATTTCAGTAACTTTTTAATATGCAGATCTCTCTTGGTGGGTAGCATTTCGGTAACTTTTTAATGTTCAGATCTCTCTTGGGTGGGTAGCATTCCATCAATTTTTTAACATGCAGAGTTCTCTTGTGTGGGTAGCAGTTCATTAACTTCTTAATGTGCTGACCGTTTAAGAGTAAGCAGTGTCTCAGTAATTTCTTAGTTTGCTGACATTTCATTGGTGGGAAGAGTAATCGATAAAGAAAAGAAAAGAGTGTATATATATATAATATAAAAGTTTAAGACAAACAACTTTGAATTTGATTCATTGTTTATTACTCCTTTTAGTCGAGCACTATGAAAAATTATTCTTAAAAACAGTATA
>JANCMA020323709.1:0-11849 GCA_024336925.2 Zoanthus solanderi | reverse complement strand
GAGGGAATTTTAGTGAAGTTTGAAAATTAATTTTGGAGTTAATATTTGATAGAAGGCTGCCAAACCGTCCCCTAACCAAAGTTACACTCTCACATAGTCTGGAGGGACGGTTTGGCGATTGTCCTCAAAATTATCCTAACTCAAATACTTCTTTCAACTGCTTCACTATCCACCAAAATTTAGGGTAGAGAGTGGCCTTAAAGATAAAATGATGATCATGCCCGTAATTGCCCTGATAGGAAGTGATTTTTTAAGCCTTGGGCCTTACTGAAAGCAACTGTAGGAGAATCTTAACGCTTGTTCCTTGCACTGACTTACAGTTACATGACAAAGATATCAATCTTGCGTTGTCTTATTTACTCGTTGGTGCACGTCAATTGGTTTTAAAGCACAGGTTAGATTTAGCTACAAAAACTTTTTATAATTTTATATTTCGTGTGTTGTTTTTTTTTCTTTATGTCTTAATGATTTTTGGATTTAAAAAAATTCTCTCTCTCTTCTGGGGTACGTAAATGAGTTGGGAGCTAACCTGCGATGGATTGGTGTCCCGTGCAGGGGGAGTTAAAGACTCTCATCCGCTTAACATAACAGAAACAGGAGATAAACGCTGGCGTAAAGAATTTACCTTAGCTAGCAAATATAAAACCCTACGGTGGTGTGGTGTCCTGTTTAGGGGACTAAAATAAATATCTGAACAGACATAACTAGAATGCTGCTGAAAATAAATAGCAAATCAGTTACTGTTCATCAGCAGGATGCCTAAATTGTGTGCAATTCTACAATTCTACATCACCCGCTCAACACTACAGAAACCGGAGATAAGCGCCGGCTCCACGGGCCACGTGGCTCGTAAAGGATTTAGCTTAGCTAGCTAATATAAAACCCTCCTTGAAGGTTTGAAACCTGCAATAGTTTGGTGTCCTGTTTATGGGAATCAAAGGTTCTCATCCGCTTAACGCTACAGAAGCCAAAGGTAAACGTCGACATCATGTGCCACTTGGCATGGCGCAACGTAGCTTAAAAATCTAAACATAAGGAAGAGCGTCTTGACTGGCTGAAATGAATTATCTATAGTGGCATTATATAATACCTTTTAGAATAAACCTACTAACGGTCTAAACTCTACTAGAGGTCTATTTGTGATAGCCTACTAGTAGAGAAAAGATGGCGGATGAAAATAGTAATGAGCCCCGTTTTGCCATAATATCAGAGGATTTCATCGATATTTTAATTTGTACATCCTTTTTGACCAATTAGTAGGTTTATACTAAAACAATTAGACCTCTCGGCCTCATGGACCACGAGTTTGAATAGCCTATTCGGCCTACGACCTCATGAGCTATTGACTCGTAGTCCATTCGTCCTCGAGGTCTAATTGTTAAGTAGCATTTTAATAAGCCTTTATGGATCTGTTTGTTTGTTTCACCTGATAGTCCTGTCCTAAATGTCCTCCCAGTTGTGTAGTGCATATCCTTCTTTAGTGTTTACCAAAACAATCGATATCCATTTTCGCGAGCTCTGAATGGTTCTCGTAACTCGTGATATCCAAGACTGTTAGTTGATTTTGAGGCGGAAGTCAAAATAACAGGAAGCGCGCGTGCTAAAATAGAAAAAAGATTTAAATTGTATTGTTTTTTGAAAAGAAAGTGCGTTTTTATCCCATTATTTTGGTAAATACTACAACAACTATCCCTCTGGGTCGGTGGCTAGCGCTAGATATGTATATATATCCACCACTATTCACTTACCTTTTTTGAGGATTGTTGTTAACATTAACATTTCCTTATGTAGATTCACTGGTATTGAGCAGTGTTAGTTTGGTTGCACGCGCGCGCATCGGCCTGCGCAACAATGAAACGTGTGACGTTATGATGAAAAGCAAAGTTAAAAAACTCATTTCAAATCCTTCGTCTGTAAGGTGCAGTCCGTATGTTTTCTTAACGAAAATTGAGATTTATTGCCCAGGTTATAACTATGGAAGCGGAAATGCAAAAGTGGCTAGATGAACTCACTATCAGCCATTTGGGTTGTTTGGTGAAATATGGTCCAAACGGAAGATTAATATTTATTGACGTTCCCGCCAAAGAGGAGCAGTTAGGTTTGGAGAGCAAGTCAGAAGAATTGCTCAAACTCGAACCATCCTTTTCTCCATCTGGGTTTTCTGACATTAAAGCTGAAGAAGGTAAGGGCTTCTCGTTTTTTTAAAGTCTGCGCACATTTCTAAATACAGTGGTGCAGACTAACCACAAGTTTTATGAAAAGCGAAATGACTTTTCCAGTTTTTGAACTCTTTTATAACGTCGGCCTTTTATATTTATTCTGTACAGAAACTGAACAAGTCGGCAATTGCAATTTATCAACTTACAATAAGTTTGAACTGAAGGAAACAATATTGGTAGAAGATGAAGAAAAAACAAAAAAGAAGAAAAGTGAAGAAAAGAAGAAAAGAAAAGATAAGAAAACCAAGATCCATACCAATTTAAATAATGAGCCGACACAAGAGACGGGTAAAGTTTTATTTTATGTTGATATATTTTAGGCAGTAATTTTTTTTCAATTGCTTTAATTTATAATTTAACGGATTTGAAAAACGCTATTGGGTGATTGTTTTTCATTTGTTCTTCTTTTATTTTACAGAGAAATTGCAGTCCAAATTTGATACCCGTCTGCAAATTTTGGACGAGTTAGTTTCTAAAATGGAAAGCCCAGACAGAAGCAAAAACAGAAAAATATTTTTAACTCCCAAAGATCTGTATACAGAGGCTTGTTTGCACAGGTTTTCTTCAGACGAGGAGAAAAGAAAGGCACATGGCATGAGGTACATACGGAATGGTAGAAATAGATTTTTTTATAACAAAAGTTGTACTACCGAGCTTTCTTATAAATGGTCCTTCAATTGCTTTCCACATAGCTACAGTATTTAATGGAGATGAAAACAATAGATCCCTCACAGTTTCAAAACGTTTTTCCTATGAAGCTGAGGCCAAGGTTGACCTGAAGCTAGGTTTAACCTGGCACAGATAAGGGCCAATTACGTGGAACTTTTTCAACCCCTGGTCAGCCCTAGCTGTAATAAAAAAGCCTTATTAGCGCAAAATTTCAGCTCGGTTGATACGGCTGAGTTCAACCCCTGGGTTGAAAAAGTTTCATGAGATGTGAAATAAATTCACATAAACGAACAAACCTGACTTGCATTATAGGATATGGGAGTAGCTTGCATTTCAGTTGCTAAGTCAACTTTCGCGTCGATTCCATGTTCGATTTAAAAATCTGGGGTTTATTGTGGAATTGCTCCCGTATAGGCTGGTGCATGAAAAATGGTTGTTTTGTTTCACATATATAGCTTATGTTTGTGCAGATTTTATAATGTGGAAATAGTATTTTAATATTGATCGAAATCAAACTATATCTATCCATAAATCGCGGTTCATAGGCGCTGACATAAAGCTATCCAAAATCTCAAATCTGGAGTCCAGTTCATTCAGTAATCTAAACTACATTTTAAGGAGATGGCTTGACCCCATTCACCTGTAGGCCAAACTTGAAATACAGTCAAGGGAAATCCTTGCTCTCTTTCAGTTTTTCTCAAAGAAAAGTTTAAATACACCAAGTCAAACGTGTCTAGGAAGTATTTGTTTAGTTTCTTAGAAAATAACGAGACGATTTCTATGATAGTTGTCAGGAATGTTGTCAAACTAAACTTTCTTACACTGATTCGTCTGTTAGTAAAGGGTCATTTGTAAATCATGTTCATTCAATTTTGTTCTTGAAGGTTTCTTTGTTTGGGCATATTTGTATATAACACTATTAATGTGATGTGTCCTCTTTCTCAGCAGTATGGGTTTTTTTCAGGAAGCAAAGAGAACCTTCTGTAGCCGCAGTTTCTTGTGTCAGCTGCACTGGCGCATGCCCAGAGTTAAAGGAGGAATCGCTTTTGTCAAACATCTCTGATGTTAAGCAGCTCATGCAGGTAAAAAAGAAGCTACCACCTTCTTATTCCATGTACCGTTGCATTGCTTCAGCTTTTATTTTGGTCTTACAATTATGGCTTTGGAAGTTGACTTTAGTTCTCGATTAAATATTTGTGATACCTTTGTAACTGAAACTAAATACGATGAAACCATCTGTGATTTATGGCCCCACATAGAGACATTTAAGAGAAAACAAATTTTGTAGTCATCCAACCTCAAACTGTAACGAGGTTTCTTTAACCAATCTTTTCACTCTATGACAACCTGCTTCTGTACTATAAAAAGCTAAATCTTTTACGAGCCAGTTGGCCCATGGAGTCGGCGCTTATCTCCGGTTTCTGTAGTGTTAAGCGGATGAGAGTCTTTGACTCCCCCTGGATGGGACACTAATCCATCACAGGCTAGCTCCCAGCAGATGATGGTACTCATTTACCTACCCTGAAAGGATTGAAAGCTGAGTTAGAAAATAAGGTTGCACGAATATTCAAATCTCTGAAGGGCCGGGATCGAACTAGGGACATTGTGGTCGGAAAGCAGGGATCTTACAACTGCGTCACTCCATGCCCGTCCCTGTTTCTGTACTAAACTACTATACTAGAGGAAATCTCTCTTATTAGATACAGAACACTGTTGAATGGTTGTTCAGCTATTCTGCACTTAAGTCCAACTCTTAATGATAAACCAAAGTATTCGTTCGGTGCAGTACTTCATTCCAGAATTCAAAATCTGATTAGACAAACTTTGAGGTACTAAAATGCTATTTTCTCTGGTCCCGGCAATATTGACAGTTTACTCTTCAATCAAAGTTTCCATCGGATAGGGCTAACAATAAACTAAGTAGTTCGTAATTTAAGAAATGGGTTCAGTGGGTTCTGAACTCATTTTTTTGGCTGACTGCATGGTGGGCTGTGTAATAAAGATTGTAACAAAATGAAGGAAACCTCAGTTTCATTTTATACAAGGTTAGGGCAAATTGTAGGATCAAAAAAACTTGCGTTCACAGAATAAAAGTAACTTCATAAACATCAAGTATATATAGCACGAAAATACCAGTTCTAATGTTTTTACAGAATGACGAGGAGAGTTCTGACAAAGTTTCAAACAGCTCGACTGAGTTCAGTTTCAAACTTGGCATAACAGTAAGATCCGTCAGGCCAAAACACCGCAAAAGAATGAAGTTACACGGTGGGTTGCTATCCACTGTAGCAGAAGAGAGCAGCGAAAGTTTGGCAAAAGAGGAACTGAGCAACCTTACAAAAATGCCAGAAATAAAGGAACATGGCTCAAAGGGACAGCAAGGAGTACAGAGCGAAAAAGCGGAGAAAGATTGCGAATCGCTATCATATAATGGGAAAAATGATTCCAAAGAAACAAAGGTTAGAAAGTTAATACCCTCGTAAGTCCATCATGATAGTTACGCAAATGTCATTGTTTTTCAAAAGGATTAGAGAGAGACGGTTTTGTAGAAACATGTTTTCTTAAGGGAAGAAAATTTGATCAAAAAATTACATCCAAGGTTGGAACAGTTGTAATAAGAACAAGAGAAAATAATGGCCAGTACCTTGCAAACATGACCAAATATTGCTTCTTAAGATTTCTTTAGCTCATACAGTTATGTATATGAAAATTTAGTTATTTTTTACAAACAATTTAGAAAAAACCGGAGTGTTTAAATAATAAAAAGATATGTCATTTTTGGGTGAGTGAATTGGATCAAGTCTGACCAAAATTTTTGTTACTTGAGTGAAGAACTGGAAAAACACAAAACTAGATACCCCAAATCTATATAACATTAATAGATCCAATATCATATATTCTTGAGTGCTCTACAGCTCGGGATTTAGGAATAACTGAGTTTTATTTAGCGGAAGGATCACAGTAGTGGCTGATTTTCAGAGTAGAAATTGTAACATAGAGTTAAAAAAGTGAATTGGATAATTTATGTGGCATGACCTTATTTGCGTCTTAGCGAAAAAAAATCAAACTGCCAAGTTTAATTGGGAAGAAAAAGGTCTTGTTTTCCGAACCTGTCATTGGCAATCCAAGGCCGGACAAAGGAACGAAGTTTTTCAGTCGCATTCCAGTCATGAAGAACAAGTTGCAACCACCAGCAGAACAACCAAAAGTACCAAGGCCGTCTTCCTCTGGTGTCGTTACTAAGGTAATCTAGATTTTTTTGACAACCTAAAACTTACGGGGAAAACAAAACTGAGAATTGTATTGGCGCTTTTTGCTGCTTCGATTTTTCTATCAGAAAGTATGTGGCTTGACGTTGTCACCACCCTTGCAAGGTCACTGTATCTCAAACATGATAAAGTACATTTCAGTTTATAAGTAAAGAAAGTCAGGCCGGCGCTTATCTCCGGTTTCTGTAATGTTGAGCGGATGAGAGTCTTTGACTCCCCCTGGATGGGACACTAATTCATCGCAGGTTAGCTCCCAGCAGACGCTGGTACCATTTACCGACCTTGTGAGGATGGAAAGCTCAGTCAGTTTTGGCAAAAAAGATTACATATTAAAATCTTTAATTGGCAGAGCCGGGAATCGAACCCGGGACCTTGTACTGAATAGGAACGCGTGCAGGGGAGATCTTACCAGCTAACCCAACACCGTCGCCGTAAATAGTCCGATAGCGGGGTACATGACTTTTCCCGACTTGTCGAAGTTAATCTTATTATTTAAAGCGGACTGTTCGTTTCGTGCTCACTTAAGTTTTTTTTTTATTTTACTTTATTTCATTTTAGGCTCCTGATCGGTTCCACAAGATCAAGCTTCCCAGTTTAACTGGTATAAAAAAAGAGAAACCAAATATTACAGCCTCCGAAAGATTTGGCAGTAAGAAACCAACACAGACAAAAAGAAAGTTCTTCAGTCGTATTCCTTTGATGAAAAACAAAGTACATCCAGCAGAACTTCCACACGGTCCACAATTATCAAAGCTCTCTGTGCCAGATTGTGATTCGAAGGTAAGGAGAACCAAAAATACATTTTTATTGAAATAATTGGTAGAATAAATTACACAAAAATGTTAAAACAAATTGATCTCTAATAGTTATTGTACATTTGAAAGCGTAATGCTTAATTGAGTATGTATCAAGTATAGATAGCAAATGTGTGCTGGTAACGTACCTGAATCCACTAATATATATGGGCACTAAGTCCACGTACGTTAGCATAGTGGGCCCCTTGAATCTACCATAAGTAACAAGGATTATAAACAGTTGTATGTTCTTAAAGTTATTAAACTATGTCTACAAGTTGGTACAAAGCGCAGTTTGACAAATCAAAGTTGATGAGTAGTCTAAGGAGCTGACGATTGTTTAAAACCTTCAAATGTTACCTTTCGTCGGACTGGGCTTTTCTTCATTGGTCAAAGCAACATTAATTTCCAGCACACTCACAGGCATGCCAACAGCTGCACAGCTACAAAAGCAGTTCTTATTCATAGGTTGGAGAATGGCCTATAACGTTCTAGCAAATACAACAGTATGTGGCAAGAAACATAATTAAATATAACTCAGTATATTTTATTTGCGTAAAACATTGTATGAGGATGTAGAGACGGAAACAACTCAAATGAGACACTCGCTCCAATGGTTTTGATGGTTGGGATAGTTTCCTACATAGCCAGCGTGTTGTAGTGGTAACCGCGCGTAAAGTGGTAACTGATCAGAAATCAGGGGACATGGGTTCGAGTCCTGCTTGTTGCACCATTCCATTTTTTGGATAACTTTTACTGTTGAAAAGAAAAATGATGTACAGTTTCTATGTGTAGTTGAACTTGAATTAACAGATTAATTATGTTAAGTATTTTCTTAGTTTAGTATATAGGAATGTTTTTTATAAAAGTATTTATGATCTTCGTTTAGATCAGTTTTTTTTTCAATAATTTCTCTCATTTTTTTCTTATACATTTTTTTTTAAATTTTATCCCAGAAGAAAAAAACCAAGCTGCCAAGTTTAGTCAGGAAAAAGAATGAAAAACCACAGATCACCAGTGAGAAACTAAGAGATAACACAGCAGCAACTTTTTTCAGTCGCATTCCGATCAAAAAAAACAAAGTTCAACCAGCTGAACTGAAGTGTTCGCATCTACCAAAGATACCTTCGCCTGTTTCTACAAAGGTAAACAATCCAATTAAAATAACTTATTCGTAGCGAAACAACAGAAGAATTAAATATAAGCCCGTTCACTGTTTATTTACTTTTTTGTCAATTCTCTTACGCTGAGCACATTTCATGCCGGGAAGGTAGCAGTAAAAAGAGTAGCATTTCGAGTAAAGACGTTGAGTTGAGAGATTATATTAATTAATCATTAAGCTAAAGATTAGGAGAACCCGACCCCCTAATAAATCATTCAGTTCTGTAAATAAAGGCATCCTTAAAACTATTATAGTAAGTAGCCTGACGGAGGTCTATCGGCAAAAATAACTGTTTCAGAAGATGCCAACAGTTCCTTCTTTTCTTCTACGCTTCCAACTGACACTACGATCTGTGAACACCTTTGATTCGATTAAATTCCGCGTGAAGAAGTGCATGTGTGTTGGTTTAGAGGTTTCTATAGGCAACCATCATTCATTATTTAGAAGCTCGATTAGTACTTACACCATTTCTCATTTCCATAAATAAAAACGATATTAGGTTTTTTAGCTCAGTTTTTGTGTAATAAGTTCGCCCGAAACACACGCAGTTCCTGTTCCGGTTAAGTTTACGTAGTGAAGACCGGAAGTGTAGTTAAAACCAGTTAGTCTACGTTTTAGACTACAATCATGCAAGACTATAGAGCAGTGACACTAGAGCTAATCACCCCACCCCCCAAAAAGATAAGAAAAAAAGAGATATAAAAATATGAAGCTTCATCGTAATAAACTGATCAATGACGTGGATTATTTTACAATGTTTTAGTTTCAGCTCTTTCTAAAATAAAAAAATATCGAAATCTACAGCTGGTATAGTTAGTAGTTTGAGGGTCTGGCTCGTGTATTTTATTAAGAAAAATAAAAAAATCTTTGCGTGAATAACTTAGAAACACTGATTTATGATACGAAGTAACTTTTTTTACATCTCATATAGCTTTCCAACTGGACGGCAAAGAAGTCTGATTTGCGAGTTTGGTGGAACTCTTCAAATACCAAGAAACTTCCGAGAGTTCCTACTACTGGATCGGGTTCGACTTACTGTCCAAGGTACGGTGTGCAAAAAATTGAGTTCTATTACACGTACTTATTAAAAGAGTTTGACGTCCAAAATCAGTTCAGAGGATGTTATATAGCTTTAGAGCTCTTTTTTAGTAGCTCGTGTAGTTTCATTGTTCATCGCTCATTTCCTTCAATCATGCATCAAGCATCGTGAAAAACAGTTGAAATTTTTTTTTTAATTTTATTATTCAACATTTAATGCATATACATCACTCATTATTCATCAGTAACCATTCACCTTTCATTGTTTATTCCTCATCAGCTGTTGCTCAATGTTCATCATGCAGTTATCATTGGCCAGTCATTGTTCATCAGTCATTATTTTTTTTATTATTATTCAATATATTCATCGTTATTTTTCAGTTATCCATCATTCACCTTTCTTCAGTCATAGTTTGTTAATCATTGAATGATCATTGATAGCCATTCATTGTTCATCAGCAAGCATTTTTCGATAATTATTTTTATACCTCGTTCTTTCAGTTATTATCCATCATTAATTTTTCTTCATTAATAGTTTATTAATCAATATTACTTACTTATTAATGGTAAGATGCAACAGCTGATCACTAATCTGGGAATTTACTTACATAACACAAATCCAATCCACTGAGAACATTCATATTCAACGGCATAATCACTGTTAATTTCTCTTCATGTCTTCATGGTTTTGTCTTCATGAGGAAAAAAAAACTTATGTACCTATCAAAATTCATCACATTCACTGATTCAGGAAAAGGTAGAACAGATCTAGAGTTTTTTAGAATATATTATTGTGTGTCCTTAATGGCAAAGTTACAGTAACTGGCTGGTCTTAACTCTTATATTGTAACTGGTATACTGAACGGATTTTCGGTGGCTAAGCCGGGCTGCATTGAGTCTGTTTTCTGAGGTTGTTTTCTCGGATTTTTACATTATCGTAATCGTTTCGGTTAAAATCTCTCTTTTTCCTAGTTGTTTCAATCAGGTAGAACATAGATTCTTTCAACAGTACCTTCAATCTTGTCCTGTTTTTTGCTGTATTTTTACGTTTCAGTCATGTGATGTTTCTGGCTGGTGCTGGTTTCTCCTCAAGCTATTCGTAGAACGTTTTCTTCTCTGCGTTCCCTTATCCATCCCAAGGCCTCTTGGGCAATATCGTTTTTGTATCTTCTAAGTGAATGGGCGTATTCACAGGTGGCTCTTGTGGCTCGGTCAAGCGCCCAAAACTAAATTGAAAAATGTTCTCAGTTGAGACTACTGAAGAAAAACGTTAACAGACAAATATCACTAAGAAAATCTGTGCTATTTTTTTATCTTCATAGCTTATATAAAGATAGGAACGAAAAACAGGTTTTCTAGTTTTCTCGATCAGCGTACAATGAGTTATAGGATTAAACTATAATAATTTCTTAAACAGCGGAAATATTATGTCCCAAGACCAGTAAATGTTAGGCTATTCTTTACATCTTTTTAAAATCCATTCCTGCTGTGCAGCCCCAGATCTTTTCTTTCCTTCATCTCTTCTCGTGCTTGTTCCTTACTGACTTTGTTACCATTGCTCTTCTTTCCTTATTTTTTCAGGTTCTGAAATAATGCCAATTATTCATCATTAAATATAAAAGCAATACAACTTAGATTACAATGTCATTAATGACCTAAAATAAACAAACTAAACAACAGTAACCTAAATTATGTTTTATTGCAGTAAAAGCTGAGTGAAAGACGATTATTTATTCCATAAACATATGCTGGCATGCGGTAAAACCACACTGAAATCGGACTCAAGATCTCCATCACTCTCGTTTTGTATTTGAAACACCAGTTTTATTCCGAATAATGTAGTTTAGTTTTTGTATCTAATTGAAGGAAAAGCTGTAAGTTTTAAGAGTGTCCACTTTTTTACTCTAGCTTTTAGCTCCGAAAATGCAAAAGAAAATTACGAAGAAAATATAAAATGTAAATAAATAAATATGTTCTGATAAACAACAATGTTAATAAAAATCATTATCGTTGTCAAGATCATATTGGTAGCGAGGGTGGGGCAACGGGTAGGTCATATTTTAGTGCGTTTTTAGGAAAAAATAAAACAATTTTTTAAAAAAACTTTGAGCCGCTTGAAAACTTACAAAACGTATCTGGTATGCAAATGATAGTTTAGCGTTGTTCGTCAGTTTTATTAAAAATCATGCTGGAAGCTGGCTGCTAGTTTTTCTCCAGTTTCTGGAGCGTTAAGCAGATGAGACGGATTCTTTGACACTAATCCGTCGCAGGTAATACCTACTGCTTTACCTGCACCCGTGAAAGATGGAAAGCTGAGTTAGCTTAGCCGGCTGAAAAGAAGGTCGTACAAATATTCCGTCAAATATCTGCAGAGCCTGGGAACGAACTGGAGACCTTGTGGTCGGAAGGGAGAGATCTTACCAACTGAGTCCCCAAAGTTATAACAAAGCATACATGGATTGTTAGGCTAGACAATTGAACGCCATATATTGAAAATGCCTCACCACCATAATTGCTGTGTTCCAGGGTGTACAAATAGTTTTAGGAACAAACCAGGTATATAGTGTTACAGAATTCCAAAAGAAGAAAACCTGCGAAAAATGTATAAAGTAATTCTTAAGAATAGCTAAATCCTTTACGAGCCAGGTGGCCCATGGAGCCGGCGCTTATCTCCGGTTTCTGTAGTGTTAAGCGGATG
>JANCMA020323604.1:5000-11850 GCA_024336925.2 Zoanthus solanderi | reverse complement strand
ATAGATATTTACCTCGCCGCTTCGCGGCTCGGTAAATATCCACCGCTATTCACCTCCACTTCTGGGGATAAGTGTTAAATAGCCTCATTGCTTCAGACCTTAATTAATATGCGTGGTCAACTGCATTGACAAATTACTATCTGTAAACCAGCCTTTTGAGGGCCAAACGTAAATGCAAAGGTCCTCATTCTGGTTGGCTTCAGAGATGTAAAGCAACTTTACACGACCAATGGAATCCTGAGGTTACCATTTCAATAATAATAATAATAATAATAATAATAATAATTTTATTCTATATAGCAATAATTCAAATGTTTAAAACCGCTTTACATCATATAATCTCTAATTAAAAAGTATATGTATATTTATAATAAAACAATAATGCCAGTGTTGATGCAAATTTTGGTGGACAAATTTGCACTTGCTCACTGCGTAGTTGTTTAATGAACGTTTGGCGTTTAGAGACTTTGTTTTTAAATAGCAGAAGTCCAAGGTTTTCAAGTTTTTTTCCCTTTTACTGTAAACAGGAATTTTATTTAGCTCTTGTTTAGCTTATCCATACCATTAGATCTTTCTAAACCATTTTTTCGTATAAAAAGAATTCGTACAATTTGGCCTTGTGTATTTAATTTTAATAACAAAGATAATCAACTGAATTCTGTCTTCTCAGGCGCAAATGATATTACCCGGGCCCTCAAATAAACATCGTGCGTTCCAAAAGTCAGGTGCTTGTTAATTAATTATATTCAAATTACAGAAATTGTTTAGCACTGATTTTGATTTTCTTTAGTATTGGTTTTATTTTATGTATATACTGGGTATTTTGTAATTTTCAGGTTATACATTTTTGTTGTCAAATCAGAACACACCTACTAACCTTTGTGAACCACCGATAAGATACAAATCTTGAGCTTCGCCATTACAAAAACACGTAACTAGATAATCCAGCGACTCCAGATTCTGAAAATGATAAAAACATAGAAGATAATACACGCCATACAAAGATACGCTACACACAAGAAACTCCCTTGCCTTTGGCAAAACTTTATTTACCAAAGACTCGTTGTCGGCGAGGTTTGCGTGGTTCGTAAATTTCTGCTTTCCAATCACAAGGTCCCGGGGTTGAACCCAGGCTCTGCCGAGCTATGAATATATTTGTAACCTCTTTGCTGCCAAAGGTTGAATCAGCTTTGATACCTTTCTTACAGCTGATAGTTAAATATTGAGGTTAGGATCTCACTAAGAGATAAGCGTAGGAAACTACGACTCAAAACAGCAGTGTTTTCCAGCTTATCGAGTTTTCTCCAAACCTCCTAAATGTTTAAGTTAGGTTATAAAAACACGCGGAAACTATTTCACATTTATTTTAAAATGCTCTCATTCTCAGTACTTACCGAAACGTTTTCCCTGAAATCTCCAAAGTCGTGTTGTAACGAAGCCTATAAAACAGTTAAATTATGTTTTATTCCTGACAAGTAGTCGGTTCACGGTTTTAACATATGAGTTTCTCAACTCAATATAGTATAACAACAATAAATACCAACCTCAGTAACATTCCATAGTTGAAGAGTTTCAATGTGTGTTATGCAAAACAATTGGTCTTGTTTGTTACCACAGAAACCAATCTGACTCTGTGTAGAAAAAGAAAATTGAAAATAAACTCTGACAATAAAATCTATATCATTATCTAACAAGTGCTACTATTGCGATAATGCCTATTAGCCAAGATCAAAAATACCATAATACTTTTTGCATAAGCACTGTTTATACTTTCTCTTGGGACTTACATGGTCACAAGAAAAACTGGAAACAGTGCTTCTGCGAAATTTTGGAGGAACATATAGAGTATTATGGTATTTTTGATATTGGCTAATATCATAATGATGAAGATGTTAGAATTGATGATGCAAAGACGACAAAGATGATGATGATGATGATGATGATGATGGTAAACATAATCATGATGACGATTAAGTTTTCATCGATGCTCATTCTGATGTAGACGCTTTAGATGATAAAGATTAAGGTTAGTGACGATGAAAATGTTGATAATAATGAAAATATTCATGATGGTGATGATGACGATTAAGAAAATGTTGATGACAATGATGATGATGTTGACAATGATGATGACGTAGATGACAATAATAATGACGTTGATGGCAATGATGATGACGATAAGACGATGATGAATAATGATGATAAAGATGATGAAAACGGTGACAGTTTACCATGTACTTAAATGAAAACTACTTCTTGATCAATTACTCGACATACTTACCACTGATGAACCTGAGTTTAGTACCGACAAGAGAGCTTCATCTTCGTTTTCCTTAGCTATATCAAATACACAGCTCAGTCCATCCTGTGTAAGGAATGAGGATGTACATTTCTCTCACAGTTAAAAAGCGAGTAGGGCCTGTTGCGGTTACAGCTTTGAGTTGTTCAAAAGGTGAGTCCAGTGCACACAAGAGCTATTTCCTGAGCAAAACTTCATTTGTCACTGGTTCAGTAGAAGAAAAATTGAGGGTGGGGGGTCATTTGATAAGCTGTATATTGCTTATTACTTTAAAGACAAATATTCATCTTTTTGAATGAATTTTGTCATGAATTTAAAATTCTGGAGTCAGAGCCGAGGAAGTTTATGAAGTCTAAGGAGTAGGTAAGCAAGTGCGTTGCTTGAACCTAAAGCTAAACCTTACCCGAACCTTGACTCTAACCTTAACCTCCCCTAAATGTAATCATAACCTTATTTCAACCTTGAATTAATAATGACCCCACAGAAGGATAGGGTATTATGTTACAGAATATTGGACTGATTCCAAAATTCGTACTTACAGTCGATCCAGATACCATTTCATGAGTTTTGCTTGGGTGGAACCTCACCTAAATTATTCACAACTTTAGTTAGAATACAGGGATTTAAGACTTAAGAGAACCAGTAAATATTAACAACACTCTTCAGGTCTACAAAGATATTTTCAGAAGCCAAGAAGAAGCTATTATTTCCGGATAATAAAGGTTAATTTTGCAAATACTTAAAATAATAATTATTATAATTCTTTCAATGTGAGCAGACGATATTGTTGAAGAAATGAAATTTTCAAAACCTGAAGGGCTATGTACAGTGTGCGACTTGTTCAATACTTGAAAATAATCTTACACAATATAAAAAAACTATTTAAAAACATAAAATTATTTTTAAAGATACAGGAAAACATATATTGAAGTTAAATTAATCCAGAGAAAGTCGACATAAAAATAGCATTTACTGTGAAGATCTAAAAAGGGGCAGGCATCACACTAGAAATCACTCAGCAAATGAACAGAATGAAGACCGGGAGATACTGGGGATGAATAGTACAAAAAGATTTAAAGGTGAAGGATGAAGCTGAAAGATCTATCAGGGATAGAAAAAGAAAGAGATGCAAAGGTGTAAAGATATCTGCATAATAATCGTATTTGCGCAAAAGCAGCGTTAATACTTTATGTAAAAGGAATCTATACTGTGCTTACCTGCGTTATATCATCTTCGTGAGAATCTTTTATAGTCATAAGGGGAAAATCTGCCTTCCTGATATCCCTAAGGTGATATTATAGTGTCAGAATTCCCATTTAAAATTCCGATTCACCCACGATTATCCCAATCGTGCAAGCAGTTTCAAACGTTTCTCACACAACTGGGACAATTATATGTGAACAGTCTTGGCGTCAGTGTCAGCTTCTTACACTATTACAACGAGTTTCAACAATGAGTTGTCTAAACGATAATTGCTCCGATGAAGGGCTAACACTTGAAACACTAGTTTCTTACATTATTACAACAATGAGTTTCAACAATGAAATAAACGAAGATAAGAAGATGCGAAGGACCTGCCAATATCAAACCCAAATCTACCATACACTCTGTGACGACTAGCACCGTACCAACAAGCCTAACCAAACAACAGTTTCCCCAGAAAATTATCAAGAACATCCTCTTGGGCATGTTCAAATCATATTTTATTTCTTGACTATTATAGCCATAATTATTATTTCCCACATAAATTCCAACTAACCAACTCACCACTTTGCCATGTCACCTTTTGCATTCCTCTGTGCTGGCTTTTTGTGTTCAATTACATTATCAATTACTGTTACTGTAATTGTTATAGTTGTTAAACTTGTTATTAATAAAACAACTCTTAAATTAAGTATTAGATTTCAGCAGTTTTACTTTGGTGAAGCCAGAAATAAAGTATTTTCACCTACAGTTCTTACCAAAGAAATATGCAAGCATCGTCATCAAGTTTTTCAGATCCAGCAGCAATTGTATCACTGGAGCAATTTACTGAACAGCAGGTGAAATGGGAGCTGTTGGGACCTGAACCAAAATGCAAAGAAACAGGTGAGTCATCTATTGATATACATGTAATTGTGATGATTAAAAGCTTTTGTTATCTTGGTGATGTGATTTCATGTGGAGGAGGGGTAGAATCGGCAGTAAAGGAAAGGATATCCTGTGCTTGGAGTAAATGGAGGGAATTGGCATGCTTGCTAGTAAAACATAGTATTCCACTAGTCAAGAGAAAAGAGCGAAGGTTTACTGTGCATGTGTGAGGCCTGTATTGCTGTATGCTGTGGAAACTTGAGCACTAACAGAAAGACTGGAAGGACTGCTAGCTAGTTGTGATCATAGAATGTTGAGATACATTTCAAGAGTAAGATGGTATGGCAGGATTACTAATGAAGAGGTCAGAAGAAGATGTGGGGTGGGAACCTTGAATTTAGATTAAGGAAAATGAGGTTGAGATGGTTTAGTCATGTAAAATGTAGGGACAAAAATAGCATACTTAGGAGAGCGATAGAGCTGGAAGTGGAAGGTAGAAGCCCAGTAGGTAGGCCAAAGAAGACCTGGAGTAACATAGTGAAAGAAGACATGAGGAAGCAAAACATAGCAGAAGATATAGTAGAGGATAAAAAACAATGGAGGCAACTCATATCATGTCCAACCCCAGGAGTGAGAAACTAGGAATGATAAACGAAGAAGAAGATGATGTTGATGAAGAACATACTTTCCAATACTTTGATGGGACTTGTGCTTCCAGTTCTGATATCCCAACAACTACAAAACAAAAATAATCATATATATCAACAAATTTTGCTAACCTACTGGGTAGGAATTTTCTTTATTTTTACAATTATCAGAACTCTTAATTATGGAACAAAGAACACCTTAGCTGTGTTAAAATAAAACTGGACACTTGGGGAATAGTTTGTCCTACTCAACTTTTTTGTGTGGCATAATATTATTGATGGAGAATGAGGAATATTTATCAAGTGAACATTTTGTAAAACTTTTGGATATCTGACGTAAAGCAGTAGGAAAAGATTTGACTAGTGTTACAAGTTTGAAAAGCATGTTTTTGGGGACAAAAACAAACTTTAAGCTGAATTGGTGTAACGATTTTTACAGACCTCTCAAGTTTCCCTGTTTCGCCAATTAAAGAGACATAGAAAACTCATGCTTTTTAAAACTTCTCGTGTTTATTATTATCAAGATAAAGCAATCTAAAATAACACTGTAATTTGTGTTATTAAATTCCAGGTTTTTATTCTTTTTTGCACAAAAAGTCATTCAACTAAAAAAACCTTTAATTTATAACTTGTATACAGTATATACACGTCAAGTCGCACGGTTTTCAACATTATCTCACATTTTAATGGTAAGCTATGATTCTGCAGGATTTTTGTGTCAAGGGGTTGAGAGGTCTGGTTTTATAAAATCTGCTTTAATATTGATCTGCTTGATTTGTTGTTGAACATGCATAAATGTGTGATGTCAGTAAATGCCACTGAATATCACTTTCAATAATGATGTGGGAAAATGTTTTAAAGCAAAAATTATATGTACCAAACCTTAAACAAGTACTTGAAGCTGCCCATAGCACTTGCGGTTTATTATGAAGAAACTCCAGCCCTGTAATATTCTGCGAGTGACCTGTGGATATAACAACACTTTCAAGTCAAATCTTTTTCACTCCATGAATCCTTGATTTGGTAAAAACTAATGAAATTTCTCATGTCACAAAAGAAAATTCCTTAACATTCCATGATTTTTAACACTGTCTGGACTACAATGTATTTCCTATTTGTCCAATTTTCTAAAGTCCTAAAGTCTGTAACAGCCCTGCTAAGAAGTAAGCAATTTAATAGCTTAGTACAGTACTACGTACAAAGACAAATAAATGTAAATGATCTTACTAAGAACAGCAATTTTTTCCAAGGAAGAATAAAAAAATTGAACAGAAATAACAATGATGTCAGTGACTTAAAATAAAAATTTTTATGTTGTTTTCATATTAAAGTTACCAATGAGTTACATATATATATAAGTGAAATAATCCGATGTTTCGGCGTCATGCTGGTGCCATTCTCAAGGTACTAACGTAAATTATTCAGGTTAGAGAACTTAAACTAGGATGAATATTTAAATAACAATAGAAGCAGAGTTCTAAATTAGAAGAAAACTTTCGCACGTATTGAGTCAGTTCAATGTTCAGTCCATTACTTACTTTTTAATTTAACAATTGGAGTAAAAGAGCCATACTTATAACATCTAATGGTACCATCTGAGCCTGAAAGTAAAAACACGTTTTCTTGAAATAAACCATGAAATCTCATATTTGCTGGAGTTTTATACATTTTAACCTCATCTCCTCTTCTGCATATTGCAGAAAACCTTCTTCATTTTAACTCTCAGATACTCCATAGGAGTGGCAGTGAGTTATAGCAGGGACTTTCTCATTTCCATAAAATTTTGTGAAACAATAAAATCCTTCAGCTTGCTTTGCATGGTTTGTTTGTATAT
>JANCMA020323604.1:0-2500 GCA_024336925.2 Zoanthus solanderi | reverse complement strand
ATGAACACTGCATCTATCATCCCTTTGCCTGGCATAAAACCAAATAGCTCTTGTCCACTTTCACCATACACTGCAATCTCCTCTCTAGCAACTTTTCTACAAGCTTCATTGCATGCTCTAGCAACTTCACTCCCCTATACACCCAGCAACTCATTACATCCCCTTTCCCAAAATTCATACCACAACACTCAGCTTATAGACTGGAAAAATAATACAGTAGAATTATTTATAATGTCCTTAAGACAAATTATTCTTTGTGAGTCTGATGGTTGTTAGGGTAAAGTCATTCCATTTACTCTCAGTACAAATTTCAATAGGTGGCTAAAATTTATCAACAGGTGACCAAATTTTTATCAATACTATAGGTGGCTTTCTCTAGTCAAAGGAATGCTGCAAGCTGCTAAGGGGTCTTGTGCCATGTTCCCAGAAATTTATACCTGCCAAGTGTCACACCTAAGGCATGATTCTCATGCCTGTGGATTGAAAACCTCAACATCACGTCTACTCATGCCTGTGTTCCAATTTCTCACGCCTAGTAGAAATGTTAGAGCCATTACAGCATTGACTGACACATTTTGAAAAAATTATCTATTGTTTAAAGAAACTGAAATTAATGAGAGAAAATAAAAGTCCATGTGAATGATCGATTTTCTCCAAATTCTGTTTTTTAAGTAGGGAAAGTCACTAGAGTTGAGGTAGGTCGGGAACAGGAAGGATAAAGTTGCAGGCTATTTCCAGCTCCAGTAGTGCTACCAAACTTGGTTGGTTGATGAGTTATGTTTAAACAATCGTAAACTCCACTCATATAATAAAAGATATTGATGTTTCAGCCAATAATTTTATAAAATAATATCTTATTTTAACATGATTCTTACTAAATTGAACTATGTTGACATCTATTTCTAAATTGCCATGATTTTAAAAATGGCCAGTTTGAATATTACCAGTTTTTAGATGAGCTATTGTATTATCTTATAAATATTGAAAGCATCAATCAATGACAATGTACTGGCAAGATGGAAGTCTTCGGAACATCTTTGGTAGTCTTCGGGCATTTTTGAATATCAAAGCCCTACAAAAAATCCTGGCACTCTCAAGAAAAATTGTCACGCCTATAAATTAAAAAATGTTGGCAGGTATAAAAATTAGGCTTGCAAGAAACGCATTTAGTTGCATTCTTGTCATAAATCAATTAGTTCTTTAAACCGTATAGACCTGGTGAGTTATCATGTGTACTGAAAGAAAGGTTTTCAAAAGATTTTGGATCTCTGTTCCACAAGATTACAGGTTCGATTCCCGGCTTTCCCAAGATTTCAACATTTGTGTGGCCACATTTTATCCTTACGTGGTCGCGATCGGTAATAGACCTAACCGGAAAAGAAACAGTGTTCCGCCTATGGGGAGTCAAAGACTCTCATGCGCTTAACACAATACTAAACAAAATCGAAACCGAAGGAGAAGGCGAAAACAAGGCACAAGCGCCGGCGAACGGCAGATGAGCCACTAAGCTTGTAAAGCGAAATTTGTATA
Organism: Zoanthus solanderi; assembly: GCA_024336925.2. Classification (NCBI taxonomy): domain Eukaryota; kingdom Metazoa; phylum Cnidaria; class Anthozoa; order Zoantharia; family Zoanthidae; genus Zoanthus; species Zoanthus solanderi. The sequence goes on along the minus strand of JANCMA020323604.1, from coordinate 970 downwards.
AGAATCCAGATCTACCACTGACCTTAACGCCAAATGAGATACGTAAACTTGATCTTCTATAGAACACAACGATGTTTTATGAATGAGATCAAAGCCCATCTCAAGCGGTACAGGTTCAGAAGCCATAATCCGTACAGATTCGTCCGCCATTTTGGTTCTTATAACCCGAGAGGAGCTGGTAATGAACTTTTCCCAGTCCACCACGGTTGTTGCTATGACTTGGCGATGGTCAGCATAGTTTGTGAAACTCCTTATCGAACTCAATAAATCCTTATTATGGGAGCATACCTATGCATCCTGACGAACTTCTTTGAGGCACTTTTATTTCTATTCCGTCTGAAAAGAAGATTTTTGAACTTGAAGATCTTAATGCTTGGAGTTGATACAAGAGTTTCAAATTCATATTCTATATACTATTTTGGAATTCACTCCGACGAAGGAAAACCGTGCGAAATGTCAGTTATATAAAAATTCTTTTTCACTACGGTGTAAAACTTAACCATTTGTAAAACTGATACTATTTGATAGTTCCCTCGGACCAAACACTTACAGTAGCAGCAGGCTTGGCGCACCTAAACTTTGTTCTACATTTCTCTCTCTCTCTCTTGGCATGACTTCGGTGACGAAGATCATTGAGGGGGCTGACCACGTCGTTTGCAGGCACGCTGATGGCTGATGAGTCCTATCCGGGACAGACATGGTCTGCCACAGCGGCCACAGGACAGCATCGAGTCCGGTGGAACTTGGGCTACTGCTGCCTGACGAGCTTTTCTCCTTTGCCGCTTTTCTTTGAGACTGTCTCTGCGTGAGGCTTCAAACGAGGATGCGCCCTTGCAAATAGTGCTTCTCCAGGCGCTACGGTCGGCAGCTAGGTCTGACCATTGGCGGTGATCGATGTGACAGGCACTGAGATTTTTCTTCAGATTGTCTTTATAGCGCTTTTTAGGCGCTCCTCTGCCACGATGGCCAG
>JANCMA020323495.1:0-11850 GCA_024336925.2 Zoanthus solanderi | reverse complement strand
CATGACCAAACCATCTCAACCTCATTTTCCTTAATCTATGTTCAAGGTTCTCCACCCCACATCTTCTTCTGACCTCTCATTAGAGATTACATCCTGTCCTGTCATCTTACTTTTGACATGTATCTTAACATTCTATGATCACAATAATTACATTAACTATAAATGTTGATGATGTTAATAACGAAGATAATGAAGATGTTTATTATTTAAGAAATAAAACTTTTTTTTTGTGCTTTTATAGCACCAGTCAACTGCCAAAGGTACTAATTTTGATGTTGTTTAGTCTGATTGTTCTAATGAGAGACTAAAATGTGTAAGCATTTGTAAAAGATCAAGCCATTTCTAATCTAGAACATTGTCAGGTTTGTTAAGGTCCAGCAACACACCCCCACTCAAAATTCTGGTGGGTATGGCCTCTCCAGACAAATAAGCCCTTTTGTTCTTTATATCGGTTTTAAACTCCTTAACTTTTTTTAAGATTTCTTTATGGAATGGTTCATGTTTATTAAACCACAAAGATTTTTTGATTTCTTGGTCAAATGCTTTTCATTGAAAGTTAATTGTATATAGTCAAGTCTTTGTTGTTATCAGTGATATTGTATTGTTAAATAAAGAATAGAAGTAGATCCTGCAATAATTATCTAAAATAATTAATTTCTCAAAACTAATAGATTTGTGTTTGGACCATCAATCATACTTGCATAAGGCTAACAATTTTTAGATATCAACAAAACTTAAAATTCACAAAGAGATCTCAAAATAATTATTCTGTTCTTTGAGACTTGTTAAAATGTTGATTCACTCATCCATCCTTGAAAGATTTAGTGTAAAGTATTTGTGAATACACAATTTGTGCCCAATTATTGTTTTAAAACTAAAAACAGAACCATTTCAAACTATTCAGTTGTTGTTTTTTATGCATCACTTCTGAGCGAATCGAGGTTGAATCAGCTCAGGTGCACAGCATTGCGAGGTTTGGTATGACAAAAGCTTGGTTCACATGGCTGTGAAAACTCCTTGAAAAAACAAGACAGTCCCTTGAAATTTTTGTAAACTCTGTGAAAAATTGTAAAAGAAATTCTTAAGTTTTCTTTCCAAAAAAATTAAAAATATAATATTTTGGCTGCTCTATCCATTTTTCTTCTTGGAATCACAATATTTTGCTCCATGTAAGATAATCCAGAATCCAGGAAACATTTGCTTGCAGAATATGGAATCCTACTCTTAAGAATTCTTTGAGCTTAACATAAATAATATGAAAAAGACCTGGGAAGGCATTAATCAACATAAAGGCGAACCAGTCCGCCGTTCAGCTACGATCATACTTATTTACCAAAGGCCTTTTGGCTCACGCCCTCCTCAGTGACCAGTAAACTACAGAGTGGCAACGACAGCACTAGCCCATAATATATAGGAATAAAAAAGCTATGTTGGGATCCCTGTGTGCAACGCACAGGGATCCACCCTGTTTAAACCTAATGGCTCGCTAGAACGCATTTTTACGAATCCACTTGGTTTCTACCTCTAGTATGTGCTCCGTGGTAGGCTGTGTAAAGACATTGAATTTAAAAACATCATTAAATCCGGCATTTTCATGGGATTTGAGATGTTCTTTGAGGACGGATCCTTGCCGTTTCTGTGTCCCGTGATCCGCTTGCATAGTATTGCCTACGTACTGCTTGTTACAAATGCCGCATATGGCCAGGTACACCACGCACCGAAACGTGCATGTAGCTCTGCATTTAGTGTAATGTGTGGTTCTGGACACAGAACAGACAAAAGTTCCACCCCTGACAATAATGGGACAGGTTTTAAAGCCTTTGCTGCCACATGGGTATCTAGCCAAATCGTGATCATAATTAGATGTAGAAATACGCCTACGTTGGTAAAGAATGTCCCTGAGATTAGCTCCGCGCCGAAAACTAACTAGCACCATAGCACCCATTTCCATCCATTTGAAAGATCTATTTAATACCTCTGCTCCTTTTTTAATGAACTCTACGTTTCCTTAGCTCCGTCCCCATATGTAACTACCCATGGTACCAGCTCCACCCCATGAAAATGGCATCAAGGGAAGGCATTAACAATTTCATAAATAGAAAAATGAAATGTAAAACAGTTATCAACAAATTGAAGTGTGCATATGATAAAACAGTTTCTTCTGACCACTCTGAAATACCAAATATTTTAAATAAGCATTTTACCACAGATGGGCATATTTTAGTATCTAAAATACCTCCTCTCTCTTCTCATTTTTCAAGATATATGTTGTCAAGGCTTTCAAGTGCGGGCTCTTTCGTAATTGAGGATGAAATATTTCCCTTGCTCTCAATAAAGCAGCTGGGTTATACTCTACCCCAGTGAGAATTCTTAAGTCTGGTTGTAATCTCCTTTCTTTGCCACTGGCAACAATGATAAACAGGCTACTTGTAGCCTTTACTCGGGCCCGGCGAACGGAAGGGTTACCGTAAGAGCCTGACAACTAGTTAATAATATGAGCAACACCCGACATTACCAACAGTTGCGGGGTATTCTATAGTTGTGCGTCCTTAACTTCCGGTGAATTCCAAGAACTTTGATTCCTGGTATCGGGAAGTTGCAAATTTACATTCTTCCTTCGCAATGTAGAATAGTATAACCTGCGTCCGAGACTGAACCCATTTCTGTTACATTTTCCCACTGTAATGCTCGAATTATTTCGCTGACCCCAAAGTTTTGTAACTTTGTTTGCGTGACAAGCATTTTGAAGCTGTAAACTTGGGTCTTTTTATCTCGTTAATATAATTCTGCGCATTTGTTTTTAGAGAAGACGAACGCGCAGAATAAATTACCATGCATTAGCGACAGTTGCGGGGTATTCTATAGTTGTGCGTGCTTAACTTCCGGTGAATTCCAAGAACTTTGATTCCTGGTAACGGGAAGTTGTGAATTTACATTCTTCCTACATTTTCCCACCGTAACACTCGAATTATTTCGCAGACCCAAAAGTTTCGTAACTTTGTTTGCGTGACAAGTTTTTTCAAGTTGGAAACTCGGGTCTTTTTATTGATATATTATTTCATTTGCCACCTAATTAAAAAGTGCAGATTGTAAACAATGTCAGTGATGTCGGCATATAATCCATTGTTTGCGCCCTTTAGCGGTGAGTTCCAAGAAATTTGATTCCGAGTAAAGGGAAGTTGCGAATTTATATTCTTCATTCGTCCCAAGATTTTGCTTTGCCCGCAGACAGTATTGACTAACAAACTAATACTATGGATTCAAGCCGACTGAGAGGAATTTTAGATCGTTACACAGATAAAAAGGTTCGGATAAAACGTGAAAGCAAAACCGTTGCCTTAAGGGTATGGGAAGAGCCGGTCAGATGTATTTTGAACAATGTGGAGAGCAGAGACGTTCGTTTTCAGATACAAGAGGTTGTACCAGGTGGAAGCTTTTACGAGAGGCTGAAAGTCAAAGAACCAGACGAATTTGACATGATGATAGTGATGGAAAGACCCCAATGCGGTACCGAAACTCCGTTATGGCCATGGGCTTCGACCATACGCATACCACCAGGCTAGTTAACCAAATTTGATTTCTTTTTAATGTTGTTGCATGAATATAAATCATTAAATGTTACATATTTTGAGGTTACATGTTTATTAGAGTGCTTGGGCATCAGATATTCGTGAAATTGATAGTTGAACTTTAAAATTGTGAGCATTTCATGTAAATTTTTATATGCTAGTAGTGATACTCCCATTGCCATTGTCTTTGACACAAACCAGCCGAAAGCAGAAATGCATTCATATGCCTTAACTTTTTACTTTTTTCGAACTAGACGCTCTAAAAGCGTGTAGTCGGGCTACAATACAAGGTCGATAGAATGAATAATGGGAGGGTTAATAGTTGCAGGAGAAATTAAAAAAACACATTTGATAGATATGTTGGTTTTTGTATATGCATCATCAGAGCATGACTGTAATTATAAATATTCATTAAATGTTCAACCTCGAATATTGAGTTTCGAGCGTTCTGATTGGTTCACTCAATCTCGGTTATCAGCTCATACTCGGAGTTGCCATATATGTAAACTGACCATGTAGTGTTGCAAATCTGAAAAATAGCTTTGAATAAAATTAAGCTGTCATTTTTTAGTATCGAAGGGTTCAGAAAGCTCAATAAATTTAATAAAACAATTATTTGCGCTTGTTGGATATGACACAAATACTTTTGACTTTTGGGATTCCTGTGCATTTTTCGAGAAAATTCACGAGGTCTTACACTAAGTAATTGACCAAACGTGACATGACAGATAGCTTGATTGGCAAAAAGAATAACAAATAATATTGTTATGTTATTTTAACATAACAATGAAAAGCCCCTTTAGGGGAGTTGTCATTATGTAATTATTATTATTATTATTTATTTTATAAAATATTTTATATATTCTGTTCATAGCTGTTCTTTTGGGTAGTCAAATTTGAACATTAGCTTTGCTTTGAAAAGCTGCAAAAATTAATACAATCTTAAGCTGGGGGAGGGGATAAGTGGTTGAAAACACTTCCTTTTTGTAATGGTAAGAAAATGTCATGCTTTAGCCAAAGAATTTCTGTTCAGGACTTTTAAAATTGTGTATAAAAGGGTTTTGTACCATATTTTTATACAATTTATGTCTTTAATTTGTGATAAATTCACAAATACATTGGTTATTTTTGACAGTTGTGATGATTTTTTATAACAATCATTTACTTTATATTTACCTGATCCTTGTTGGATGAAGGATAACCACAATACATTGCAGGTTTTACGATGATCAATTGTGAAAACGAACAAACTAAACAGCCCTGGAGAATGAATGGTTGTTTGAGCTTGCAAGAGACAGTGATAAATGCAACCCAGGTTAAAGCTGTGTTTTGTGCTCATGTAAGGAAAGCAATTGAAGAGCTAAACTTGAGGTGACTATATAATTATATATTTATATATAAAACCTTTTTTTGTTTGATGATGATAAATAATTAACAATTAGAACACAAGATTGCAATTTTTATTTCCTTATTGAATGACGAGAGTGAAGCCTGAGTTATTTTATCAATTCCTGATAAAAATTGAGAGTCTGAGTAAATCTGAAATTGAGTCTTCAGGAATCTCTGAAGAAGAAACAAAAGAACAACAATATTTTTTTGATAAACACTTATTGAATTTATTCAAACAACCAGCACTGAATTAATTGACGATACCAACCAGTGACTATTCGTCAAGTGAAACTGTCAAATTGATTCATCAAATTAATTTTCTTCCTACCTTAACAATTTCAAATTTTTCATACCATATTTTTTTGCTATTTTTGTTTTCTCTGGGATTTCTTTTTGAATAAAAGCATTTAATTCCTCTTCAGAAACATCTGAAAAGCAGGAAAGGGGTGGCATGTTGCATTATAGTTGTATTTATATAAAAAAAAATTAATGTCTTTTCTCCAACCAGCTTTCTTTTTCCTACCAAATAATTTCTGCTGCCTTCAAAAGACTTCCTTTTAGCGCATGATGGATATCGTCAATGGAACCTACTTCCTTGTTAAGAAGCTCTTTTTTTACTTCCTTCTTGTATTCCAGCCGGGTTTTAGGATCTTGTAGCTTTGATTTCAAACTCCAAGCTTAATATAAGCTTAAAGGTGGACTTACTAGATTGACTGGGCCTTATTGCTAGATTACAGACAAGAAGCCTGTGTTGAGGCACATATTCCTCATATTAGAAGGGATCTTAATTACTCGTGGTACCACGAGTCAACTTTTTGGTTCCATTTCTTTTTCTTTTTTCTTCATGTCGCGATTAGCGATTTGGTCCAGTGACTGCCATATTTGGGATTTGCCCCCGGTCCCACGCGTACCACGAGTAAAGGCTTAATGAGTCTCTTGTTCACATTGGTTACAGGTCTTAAGTCTTGATGCATAGTCAAGACATAGTCTACTTGTGTAGAGCTGAGGCTCTTGGTAGGCTCAGGTCACACAAAACGACCACCCTACCATTTATGTATATGACACTCCTGGTAGTGCTTGGAGTTCCATCTCCACTTAATTAAAAACAGAAGCAAGTTTTTAAAGCTGAATGCCCTTCCTGCTGCCAAACTGAATTCACAGCATCCATGAACTGGGATCTGAAGGTTAGTTGAGCAGAACTGAAAAGATGGCTACAAAGAAAATAATCTACAAGAGCTTGTGGTTGACATTGCCATGAAGAACAGAAACAACAGGTTTTAAGGTGCCAGTTACTCATCTTTCACCCATTCTCCTTTTGGTGTAAATTGTTCAAGCCACTGGAACGCCAGGAGCTGGAGTTGGTTGTCAGAGGCTATATCTTATGCTAAGCCATTATTGGGACATTTTGTAGGCTGGGAGGGCAAGGCCTCAAGAACCACCCCAACAATTACACAGCCTTTAGATATTACTATACACCTTTAGTATATGCATCACTCACCCATGCCCTTGGCCTCTGGTGAGGCATGGGCCGACAACCTCTAGATCTCTCCTCCACTTCTCTCTGTCCTGAGCAGTATTTCAAAGTTGCGCCCAAGTCTATTTCATGGTCCTTATTTCAGCCTCCAGACCTCTTCTCCAGTTGTTCCTCGGTCTTCCTCTTTTCCTATTGCCCTGAGGGTTCCACCTTGGTGCTTGATGCTGAGTGCACTCGCCTCATCTCAGGATGTGCCCAACCATTGCCATCTTCTCTTTCTAATTTCTTCTTCAATAGGATTTTGTTGGGTTGCACACCCATACCAGCGGTCTTCATTTCAAATGGTGTTTAGCCAATAGATCTTCAAAATGTTCCTGAGGCAATGGTTTATGAATGTTTGCAAGGTCTTCATGGTGTGTTTGGTCACTCTCCAGGTTTCTGAGCCGTAGAGAAGAACTGCTTTCACATTTGAGTTGAAGATTTTAACTTTGGTCTTTCTGCGGATGAGATTTGAATGCCAGGTGTTGTTTAGGTTTCAAAATGCAGTCCTTGCTTTGCCAATGTGAACAGTAACATTGGTGTCTGTACATGTGCCTCCTGTTTCATCAATGGTGCTACCCAAGTAAGTAAAGGCATTGGTGGTCTGTAGAGGGTCATTGTCGAGCAGTATGGGTTTGGTGTTCTTGAGGTGGATCTTTAGGATTTTTGTTTTTCCTTTGTGGATTCTCAGGCCTGTTCTGAGTAAGTTTTTGTTAAGCAGAGATGTCTTTTATTGCATCTGGCACTGGTTGTGTGACAACAGGATAATATCATCAGCATAATCAAGGTCATCTAGTTGCTTCACGAAAGTCCATTAGATCCCATTCTTCCTGCCATGGATTGTGGTCATTGTCATAATCCAGTCCACTACAAATAGAAACAAGAGTGGGGATAAGAGGCATCCTTGACATACTCCAGTCTGAGTTTTGAGTCCTTGGCTTTGGGAACCATTGTGGATGACCTTGCATCTTAAATCTTCATATGACTTCTGTATAATGGTGACTATTTTCTGAGGGATTTCATAATGTCACATGACCACCTCCAGCCATCCAGAGAGTGGTCAGAATTAAATTGCTGGCCTGCATGATTTACTCTGCTCAATTCTCTTTCAAAAGAACCACCACTAAAAATGAGCTGCTAAAATTAAAAGAAGCATTGTTACATATAATTATTATAGTGTTGGTGTTTCTTTTTGTTTTTTGTCGGGTCACACTTATGGCATCATTAGCTTAATAACTGCCATGCCAAAGTTTTGTGTTGTATTGTGCATGTAATTTCATCAATAGAGGAGTTGATAGGGGTAGCCCGTGGATCCAGTCCATACTTAAGGTCTGCAGACCGGGGGTCAGTGTATTAGGGTTACCCTTAGAGTGAGAGCACAACTTTTAGCTGTCTTCTCTTCCTCTGAGTCGCTTTCCTCATTTCAGTTTCCATTAAGTTTTGTCTCACTGGCAGCATATATAATGTAGCACATTGAATTCAGCTCGCAGCACTTTAATCACTTTCTATTAGAAACTTCTAGTTTAGTTATTAACTGACCTGAAATGATGCTTTCAGCAAATGAGCATTCCTAGTTTTAGCTAAAGTTCAGAATGTGACAAAAATTAAAATTTATTAACGCTTTCTGCCAGTCATAGATAACATAAAACAAACATAATCTCAAATAAGAAAATCTCTGCAAAATCTTGAAGTGTTTTGCATAATTGTTATGTTAACTTACCAGCCCTCATGGAGGCAAACAAAAGAAAATTAAGCAATCTGAGAGGGATCTTTTGAAATTTTTCTTATCATGATCTGACAGTTGCATGAAATACCATTTGCCATATTGAATATTCATAGAAAGAAGTCAATGGAACTCTTAGAATTGAAGGGTCTAGTGCAAAAACAACTTAAGTGACTTTTTATGAAATGCTAAATTCTCCCAAGAGTTATGAAGAGATAATGAGGATAATGTAGGGAGAGATGAGAACTTGATCAAAATTCTTTTATGCCATTTTTGTCTAAGACAAAAGCAATGTGACTTTGTATTAAATTCTCCCAAAAGGTATGAAGAGATAAGAGGGATAACCTAGTGAGAGTTGAGAACTTCATCAAACATCACTTACACCGTTTTTGCACTAGACCCTTCAATTACTGCATTACTGCAATCTTCCTCAATAGAATAAATTCAAGTCTGTGCAGAGTACAGGCTACTATGAAATCTAGATCTCTTATTTTAAAATTAAAAATCCATCTGCTTTGAAATTAAATTTTCATGCATGGTACTTCTGAATTAGCTATAACCATCTCTAATGTATTTAGCCATGCAACTTTGACCATTGCAGCACTGCTTGAGTTTGTAATCTGTGTGCCAAATTGCCATTGATTGCAGTACAAACCCAATGACTGATGCAAATTTTTGTTCATTTCATATGCAGAAACATTAATGTCCGATCACAGGGTCCTGCAGTTACACTGAAAGTCATTGACCCCTCCTTTGGGAAAGAATATTCCATTGATTTAACATTGGCTGTCAGAGTTTTATCATGGCCAGATGTTGCCAAAGAATGGATTACGCGGCCACGAATGGGTAAGAATAACAACATCTTTTGTACATTTTGGACTATTTCTCTGAAAATAACCAATTAATCACACCTTTTACTCACTGCATTAAGCAATTGAGCAGAGATAGCAATACTAATCAGTGAAAAGGCAGCCTATATAGACAGTAGGTGTGCCGGAATCCTGGGTATAATTTTGTACTCATTTTGTACTCAAGTATGCCAAGTCGTTTCCCAGGTATCAAGTCATTTCTAGCTGGCCAAAGGCCTACTAATTGGAGGCACCATGTCTACCACTCTTATAAGGTGGATGGAGACCTTTCACATGACAGAAACATCAGTTCCCAGAGAGCCTACAGTACTTTAAAGTTTTTATCGAGGAAGACATGAAAGTATAACCATTTGCACATACTGGGAAAAGGCAGCACTGTCCTTCTCCTCAATTATTTTATGACTCTGAGTGTTGATATCACTGGAAGTCGATCCGAGCTGCCAACACAATAGACTGGCATCTTACCAATTAGACTAACCAGGCAGTGATAAACTATGTTCAGCATCACCACACTTGTTTTCTGCATTTCTTAATTTTGTCCTTCAGTTTTACGCACATAATTACAACACCATGAATTCTCAGTTATTAGTGCAGTAAATGTTTATATGTTAATCATTACAGGATGGCCTTCTCGACAGCTGGTTTCACAGATATATGACCAAGGATGCCATATCGTTGCCAAGCAACCAAAACCTGCATTATATTGTGAAGGAGAAGAAAATAGAAAGCTGCTTTGGCGTTTTTCATTTTCAGAAGCAGAAAAAACTTTGTTCAGGGAGGGCAGCCATGGCCAGGCCTCCTCATGCCAGAAGCAAGTTCTTCGCATTCTTAAAGCCTTGCGACTGGATCTCAACATGGGTCCACTGAAGTCCTACCATTTGAAAACTATTATATTGTATGAATGTGAAACCTACCCATACCACTCTGATTGGAGTCATGATAAGTTGCAAGATCGCTTTAATAGTGCGATAAGGAGGCTTTTGGACTGCCTCAGACAGCATTACTGCCCTCACTATTTCATTAAAAGCCTGAATTTGTTTGAAAGCTTTGGAAGCTGCTCACAATTGATCCGTACTGTGGAAGAGCTTGCTATCAATCCAGGCCGAAAGATTGAGCAGATCTTGAGCAGATAAGCAAATAAGTTAACCTACCATGGTGTGCATCTCATTTGATCAGGCCTCAGGAATTGTTGGAGAAAATTTAACATTTTTAACTTTGCTCCCATATAAAGCTGTAATATGAAAATTAAGTACAAAACTAGTGCAACTACCTTTTAAGGTTAGTCATTAAATGTTAAAGTTTTAAAACTAGGTTTAGTGTTTTAGATTTTACTAGAAAGTGTTACAATAGATCACTTAATTTGCATTTTCAACATGTTTTCAATAATAAAATAATTCAACATCAATATTTAACTTGTGCTCATAACTAGCACATTAGTAATGAGAAACAAGGATAGCTACAAACCAGAGTTGTAGCAAAAGGAGTTGCCAGGGGGCCTGTGTACCCGTGGTTTTTCCAACTTTTGTGGCTATTACTATTTCACTGAAAGCAGAACCGAATATTTTATTAGTTTTAGACACTCTGATTCTGTTTCAAATGGCATTTTAAATTCAGGAAATCTATTTTCAAACAAACTAATTTTTGAAACTTACCCAGACTCCACCCCCTCATGTTCCCTCCCCCCAGAACGATACCACCTTTTTTGCTTGGATGTGCCCCCCAGTTTTCCAAAGTTTGCTATAGCTCTGCAATTAACTATATTCGATTTACATTCGACATACAAATAATTGAGATTTTTCATGGCATATAACACACAGGGTTCTCAAAAGCCAAGATTAGTGTTGCTGTTTGCTTATTGGCTCACAGCAATTATCTAGCATACACAAAAGGGCAGCTTTTAAATGCATGTTCACTATCAAAAAGAGAAGTTGTTTGAAGTGAAGTGAATATGTATATAATATTGGCTTGCCAATATTTCGTCTTTATTAAGCAAAGACTTTGTCAGCGCAACTAGATATTTTATCTTATTGTCACACTGAGGAAACCCGAATGGGTGAAACATGTGTAGAATTAAAGTGAACTAAAGTAAATAAAATTAATGTGTATGTAAGAAGTTTACTTTTTCAAACTATTAATTTTTTGTCAAAGCAAGCAGTATCTGAGACGATCCTTACGAGTGCCTCTTGACATGTCATGCTATAAGGCATTGTTTCTATTTTTAAATTTTCAAATGTGTATGTCTTAGATTGTAATCATTTTTTGTGGCAGTTGCCTGATGACTGTTTCACAAGAAGCATGAAGCTCGATGTAGCAAATATATGTGTTTGAATCAGTCCGTTTACCTACACTGTAATGGCAATACATTTAGTGACTTCATCAGTTTTTATTGAAGTTCTTAAAAGGTCATAATAAAGCTGTTTAGTTGAGTATCACATATTTGCGAGATATTTGTGTTGTTCACTTTTTACTCGGACTACCTGTGGTAGGCCCGAGTCTAGGTTTACCTTTTCGTCAATATATCTATATATCTTTCTATCTTTCTATCTATCTTTCTATCATGTCGCGTTTGGGAAAATTACCCAGAAGTCCTTGCCTATAGCTTTTTGCACGGAGCTTGAGGACTATTGAGTTAAACTTAAAGATGTCGTCCAGTGAACTTCTTGTTGTGTTTAGCTTTGCTGAAAAGGCTTTTAATCAAAACTCCAAAAGACTTTCGAACCAAGCTTTGTTGAGACTGAGAAGAGTTTCAAACAGTTTTTTCAAGTTTTCTAAAAGATGTCTTCCTAT
>JANCMA020323393.1:0-11851 GCA_024336925.2 Zoanthus solanderi | reverse complement strand
GGGAAACCGCCCTCTTCAAAATGTTCGCAAGCGAGGGCCGATAACAAATCAGGCGGGCGGTAATCACGTGACTTCTGCCCTGGATACATTTTTTATAATTTTGTTACAAATACCGGTAACATTTAGCCCGTTTGTCTTTTCATAAAGTCCTTCTAGTTATATTATTATATATATTTTAACTCATTGTTAACTGTTTTGCCTAATTATTAAAAACATTCATTGTCTCCACTGTATGTTGTGTTAGTGTTATGTTATTTACTTATAATTATTTGGCCTTGTATATTGATAATAATGTTAATAACATGACTTGTCCGGTCATATTGTTTATTTTTGGCCTTTGTAGTGAAATGTTCATACTCGGACCAAAATAAACAATATGCCCTTAAAAGTCATGTTATTCCCTCATCAGTCTACTGGCTGTTTCCTCATTTACATCTCAAAGCCTTTTGTTATTTGTGCACGGTCAAAGTCCTATTTCAAGTAGACTCTTCTAACTTTTCTGCCACTAAAGCCATGACAGTAAGATTTCTTTTGTGTAATAAAAAGCTGCTGTATAACTAAAAATGTTCTTTATATTATTACCTAACACATCAGGTATGTTGGACTGGTCAAAAGGTATTACTCAACATGCAACAAATGTCGTCACTGAAACTGAGAATTATTTATAAAAGGTCAAAAAGAAGATTAGGGGCTAGAATATCTGCTTTTTATTCAAAGTTGTAATAAAATGAAAGTATATAATAATTCAATTTATTTCATAAGATGAAAAAAATATGAGTCAAAATTTTAGAAAACCTGCAAAGGTATGATTTGACCACCAATTAATTTCTAAGGCAACACTTTGCGTATGGCGCATGGAACAAAGTAATCAAAAGCATTCCGACTTCAATGTTTATTGATGACGATGACTAATCACACAGCAGAAAAAAATAATGAAGAATGTTCTAATAATAATATTCTCAATCGTCTTCAATAAGAATTCATTACCTGCACTGCTCGGTGCTGCTTTTGCAGTGATAGGAACATGTGATGAGCGCCCATCATACAAAATGAGTTTGTTTTCATTCATTAACGAAGAACTTTCACTGTTGGATGGATTTAATATGATGTCACAGTCCTGGTCCTGATTAATCAAGTCCTTCAGTCTGTAAATGTAATCATATTTAATGAAAAGAATAAGAATTGAACTTGTCATTAACGATGGGCGAGTATGGTTGGCATAGTTGGTAAGATCTATGCCATCCGACCACAAGGTTTTCAGTTCGATCCCCGGCTCTGCTGAAATTTGAATATTAGCGCGACTTTATTTATTTCATTATAGGTGCAAGTGTTGTGGTTAGAAATTGGAAAATAAAATAAATATTTTTCGAAAACCTTATTCCAAAATGTTACCCATATTCATAAAACCAAGGTCACAGAAACTTCACTGTTAAAGTTTAGAATGTAAAGCTATCATGGGACTATTTTGCTTCTTATAGAAGATGTACAATACATTTCAATTTGTAGTTTCTTCACGCTTGTTTAAAAACTTAAAACTAAAGTTTTTCGAATTGTTCGTAGACCTATGGCATCAAACTTGTTAATATATAAGTGGAAGTAAACCAGAGTTAAATAGAAGAGTAATACTTTCTATAACAGCCAGAACTTGAAATTAAATACAGCCTGAGTTTGCTATTGTTAAAGGTAAGACGAGAAAACAGGTCATGCAATGTTTCAAATGAATATCTTTTCCATCTCTTAAGGGTTTGAAATGTAGATAATCCCCGGGGAACGCAGAACATTTACCTTTCAACAGCATCTTTCAATGAATCTTGACCTGCTGGTTTGACGTTGGCATAAACATTGGATGGTCTAAGATATGCAATCATATCACGGATCTGTAGACAAGTATGTAAATACCGTTAATGCAGAAATTAGTAGTTTATATGAAAAAGTATGAAAGACATAAAAATAGGAAAGGCTATAAGCATAATGTAGCAACCAAATTATGTATTATTCATATTTCATGATTATGATATGACACTAGATTAATTTTAATTCTTCCATGTACTGTATGCTTGCTTTGAATGTAGCTTTTCAACATGTCATGAATAATAGGTTTTTAGTAGAACAGCAAATCTGTTAACTAGATTATACTTCATCTTTGGATGAATGAATTGAATGTAGTACTTCAACATGGTATATGATAGATAGGTTCTTTATTGAACAACAAATCAGTTAATAACTAGATTATATCTCATCCACAGATGCATTCACTGAATGTAGTACTTCAACATGTCATATGATCAAGATAAGTTCTTTGTTGAACAACAAATCAGTTAAAAGCTAAATCCTTTACGAGCCTAGCGGCCTATGGAGCCGGCGCTTATCTCCGGTTTCTGTAGTGTTAAGCGGATGAGAGTCTTTGACTCCCCTTGGAAGGGACACTAATTCATCACAGGTTAGTTCCCAGCCGACGCTGATACTCATTTACCTACCCTGGAAGGATGGTCAGATGCTTTAAGGATCTATCGCTGTTATTTGATTTCAGGACAATTCTAGCAGCTCGTCTCTGGAGTTTTTCTAATTTGCTTGAACGCACAGCACCGCACCAATTCAATACTGTGTCACAATAATCAAAGATAGGTAATATGAAAGATTTATAGACTATGTCCACAGTTTGAGAACTTAGGTTCTTTCTGGTGCGGCCAAGCATGTCTATCTTTTTCCCAGCTTTTCCTAACAAATACTTGACATGAGCTTTCTAAGTTAGGCACTCGTCCATTACAACGTCCAGGTATTTGTATTAGGAAACACGATTTCAGTTTAATTCATTAATAGAAACGGAAAAGTTGGCCAATGATAATCTTGAATCCGTGCAAAAAAGAACACATTCATTTTTACCTTGATGTAGGAAAAGTCTGTTGTTAAGTAACCAATCGTTGACATTGACCAGTTCGTTTGTCAGCGTGTTGCCGCTGTTTTCAGCATTCCGTGTTGTGAAGTATGTTTTAGTGTCATCGGCATACATCAATACTTTGAACTTGTCTAAAGCTGCAGGAAGGTCATTAATAAATAATACGAAAAACAATGGGCCCAATATGGATCCTTGCGGGACTCCTGAGGTGATAAGACAAGGGTCTGACAACTCTCTGCCAATACTAACAACTTGTCTTCGCTCCGAGAGATAACTAGAAAACCAGAACAACAGCCCACAACGCTTTCCTTAGGTCGATAAAGACAGCACCTCTATGTAGAACCTGTTCCATTCCTCTCCGCACAAATTATGAGAAAGCTATAGCAGCAGTCTCTGTAGAGTGTGTTTTCCTGAAATCACACTGGAAAGGACTCAGTAGCTTGAGTTTGCTTAAGAAGTGATGTACCGGGTGAGGAACTTGGACACTGCGGGTAACACTGAAATAAAGTTGAAGAAAGACTTTGTTTTCCTTTATAAGATCAAAGCTGATCCACTGTTGATAACATTTATTATGGCTTATGGATAAAGTCTGGCTTTCCACTCTATAGCTAAGTTACAATATCATTTTTGCCATATGAAAGACATTTCTATACCAGACAATGGAAGACAATGATTCTAGTTGGTTTTTGGTAACGTTGTTTTAATGAGTTAATAGCCTAATATTGACTAGAATGCAACATATTCAATGTTGATATTTGTTAACATATCAACAAACTTTGTAACGAGGAAATAATATTATATAAAGATCAAAACAAATTTATTTTGAATAAAAATTATGCAATTGTAGGCTGTTGTTAATGACTTGCTTACTGTTGCCCTTTTATGTTTTCCGACGAAAATAGTATTTACTTTTATGAAACTGAAATTGACCACAATTGTTCAAATGGTAATAATGAAATTATAAACTTTGTAACAAGACTCAATTTTAACCAGCATAATCTAAAAGTTCAGTTTACATTTTTTTTGAATAGTGCTATATAGTTGTACAATAAAGTTTTAGGCTTGAATGAGAGTTTTTGTAGTTGTAGGTTGTTAAAGCTCTCTGTTGATTGCTTACGTTTGAAGACTCAGAAAGAGCCTAATTGCTGCCTAGCGTTAGCGGAGCAGCATATTAATCAAGCCAAAAGGCATTGTGATGGCACATAACTGAGTCAGATACCAAGATCGTTTGAGATTTATTGTCGGCTTGGATGTCCATTTTCCGCGTGGGACTGGTCATTTCTTATAAGAGGTGTTTCATACACCTTTGTACGGGAACAGAACTTTTAAAGCAGTTATTTCAAAAATGAGAAAGTTCTCATTACTTCTTAGAAAATGTTGTCCCCTATTGAGAAAACTAGCATTTCAAGCAGTGGCTGAATAATCTTTTTCAATAGAAGAGCAACCCGAAATGTGTCAGTGTGTTAAACCGCAACAACCTCTTCTCGATTTGTTGCTCTAAAATAGTAATTAAAAAAGGCAAGTGATGGTAATAACTCTGTTAAGTATCTGAAACCATTTACTTTTTCTTTCTTTTTAAGATTTCCACCAAACAATTCTCTTAGATCAATGGTTTTTACATGCTCCATCAATTTGTTGTAACGGGGAGCAGTGATGCAATACATTTCTTGCAATGTTTGACGTTTAGAGCCTTTCTTAAACTAGAATTTTGATATGCAACCTGTACTTAACTTTACAAAAAATGAGGCAATGCTACGCAACACATTTTCCTGTGACCTTTTATAGATTAGAAAGATAACAGTTTCACATTTTTTTCTTTCGTGAAACAGTTGTGACTAATTATTTGCTACTACATTTAGTACACAGTAGTGTCTCTACTAGTTCTACGACAGCAGCTCCCAACAGCCGGAAAAGCCTATAAAAGAAAATTTTATTCCTCTTTAAACTTATTAAGCTGTCTCTGGCTATGACAAATGTTTTAAACTATTCATAAAAATCTTTTTATATAACAAAAATTATTTAAATAATTAATTTTATATAATCCATTTTTTAGAAGAGGAATGTTGGAACTTAAACACATCCATGAATGGTGGATGCTCGTATTGCTGACATCTTAGATGATGATGTTTAATGGTGATGATAATGAGGATTATCATAACGATTTCAAAAACAGTAATAATGATTGATCATGATGGTGATACTGCATCATCTTCCTTCTACAAAACGAATGTTGGGATCTCTATAATTCATGTCGAAGCGACTAACGATGGCACTCCTAACGTCTTTCTCACTATTTTTTTGGCTGTAAGAAAAATTCCGGTGGGTAAGGATTAAAGGGTTTTCCTACGGGACTTCTATGGTGTTGTCTCTATCCTTTTCTTAAACTTTTTAAATTAGTTCTGTTTTATATCTCCCGTGTTCTAAGGGAAAACACTGAATTATTGTTGATGACACTCTTGGTAGTACTTTCAGCAGTTTGGACATTTTTATGGGAAACCGTTCGTCAGCTTCTACTGTGTTTGTTTTTTTGTCTTCCATGCTTTATGGAAAAATCAACTTTACGTGTTACTATAGAAACCCTCGTTATTCCTATCAGCGAATTATGGAGTTTCAAAAGGAACTCTTTGCGCTGTTTTTGAGGAAATCTTCGAAAAAACGAAACTATACTTTAGAAAGTTTGTCCAGTTATAATTAGGTTTTTTGTGATGATTATCATAATTATTTTAAAAACAGTGGTGAGGATTGATCATGATGGTAATACTGCATCGTCTTATCCTCTACGGAAGGAATCTTAGGATCTTTATTACGTGATGGCGCTTGGAAAACCAAAAAAGTCACCTCGGCCCTCTTTCCTAGCGACTAACGATTGTACTCCTAACGTCTTTCTGACTAATATTTGGCTGTAAGATAAATTCCGGTAATTAAAAATTTCAGAGTTTTCCTACGGCGCTTGTATGGTGTTGTTTCTATCCTCTTCTTAAACTTAAAATCAGTTCCTTTTTTTCCCCTTCCATGTTCGACTCTATGAAACGTGGCGACTAAATGGTAGCGCAGGAATACTAGTATGAAGTGGACGTGCTTGAGGCCGATAATGGACAAATGTGCAAAAAAGCACAACGCAGCAACTTCTCTGTAAGAAGCTCTGGCCGCCTGATACAGCCTCCAGCTCAGTATTTTTTCTTCGAGTAAATATGTAGAATTTATCTTTGTTGGTTCAACATTGAGTCAATGATGTTGGAGATTCCAAGCGAATTTTACTTAATTTCACACGTTTGATGAACTGCTGTCGCGCGTCTTTGGTGGGCTGGGTCGTTGAAATATTACTAGTATGGAGCTACGGTGTTGGTGAGTGCGGTTGACACAATGTAATGACGATACATATTGCTGACTTGGGAGTAGAAAGAAATAATGGAATTTTTATTTATGACTGCGGAAGGGAGAGATTTCTAGTAGGGAACAGTTCGTACAAAAAATAGTACTTATAAGGGTCTACAGAGGTGCTTGGATGAATAAACGTTCGATGATGTTGTTGGCTGGCCCTGGTTCTGCGTTTTGTGGGAACAAGTTTAGGTGGAACTGGATCACAACTGGCCCGATATAAATCTAAAAAAATCGCGTTAGGTCGTGCAGCGTGCGACGAGACTGCAGAGAGGACCACCCGAGTTCCTTGATCATTGATGTGACACTGCTGGTCCGGTCATAATCACTGGAAACCAAAATCTTGCGGCTCCTCTTGGGATGCTTTCGATGTTATTCATGTTTCTTCTATTCCAAGGGGACCAAGCTGCGGTAGAGTATTCAGGTATTGGGCGAACAAGCGCCATATAGGCCCTCTCCTTTACATGAATAATAAATAAAGTAAATAATAAATATATGATAATGTAAAGACAAGGAGAAACTCGGAAAAAAACCGAGCCCCAGATGGAATCTTAAAATAAATATATACTTTAGTTAACGTCAAGTGCGAAGGAAGTGGTTGCCCGTTCTAATGTTTAATCGCTCGACGGCTCAGATCTTGGCGTGAATGTCGAATTTACGGTTTTATTGTACGATGACAAGTTTATCTGTAGAACGCCCAAGATTCTCCTTGCTTTTTTCTTAACCGCTCACACTATTTTGCCCAGTTAAGTGTACTAGAAATAAAGACACCAAGATTTATGTGGAATTTGACTTCCTCTAGGGTGCAGTTACACAGGGAGTAAGTGAATGTTGATGGTTGTTTCATTAGAATTACTGACAGTGTATAACACTTCCTGGGGGTACATTTTAATTGCCAAAGTGAGGCCCACTGTTCGAGATTTAATTTAGCAGATCTTGCTGTGAAATAGAATGGTATTCAACAATTTGTATCTGCCGATATATAGCGCTGTCATCCGCGAATAGTTTGACATTCGAGGAGATGCTATTGGGAAGGTTGCTTATGTACAGGAGAAATAAGATTGGTCCCAGAACTGTAAGGGACTCCAGATGATACGACTGACCAGACTGAAGATGTTCCATTAACAACCACACGTTGCTTGCATTCTGTGAGAAAGCTACGTAGCCAGGCGTGGAGTTTTCCACGAATACCGTAATAATTGGCTTTAAGCAAGACTCTTTTATGAAGCACTGAGTCGAATGCTTTAGCTGGGTCTAAAAAAATAATGTCGACCTGTCCATGGGTGTTAAGAATTTTAGACCATTCGTGTATTACTGAGACTAGCTGAGTCTCGCATGAGAGACCACGTCGGAAGCCGTGCTAGTGCGGAGTCAATATGTTATTTGATGACAGGTGTCTAGATATTTCACTATGTGGATGTGTTCCATTACCTTTGAGCACAGGCTTGTGAGAAATACTGGTCTATAGTTCTTTGTGTCAGTTCGAGGGCCGTTTTTGTACATTGGTGTAATGTTATCATCTTTCCGGGTTTGGGGCAATGTGCCCGTATCGTATGATTGTTGAAAATCGAGGCGAAAAATTCGGAAGCCGTCGTTTTTTTAGCAGTCTGGCTGGCATCATGTCAGGTCCACTCGCTTTGTCTGGTTGGATGCTTTCAAGTTGTTTCTGTATACCGTGCTCAGAAAAAAGAATGTCAGGGGCGCTAGAGAAGGGTGAGTCATTCATTGCTGGCAAATTTTCTAGGTCTTCATTTGTAAATACACTTTCGTATTGTTCGAGAAGAGCCTCCGTAGGTAAGTAGGGCGAACACAATTTTTCCCGAACTAGGTGGGCGTCTTAAATTCGGTGCGTAGAAGTCTGAGATATGAGCACGCCCGCTTGAAGCCGCTGACAGTAGAAGAGTTGGGTGTCGGAGTGGAGGTGATACCTCCCATGACCTCACCCAAATACCTATCATGGGTTTCATGACGGTCGCATGGCGGAGACGTTTATACACAATTAGATCTTTGGATTTGCCAGTACGTCTGGCTTTCTTGTGAGATCAATCCCGTCTGTTCATCATGCGTTTTAACAGATTGACTAACCTATGGGAGGTGTCGTTTCGTCTTTGACATTCTGTGGGTGATGTACTTATCCATTGCTTCGCGTATGGATTTGGATATTTTGTGCCAGTTGAATTTCACAGAAGCCTTACCTGGGTCAGAAACAAGGTATTGATTTGAAAAAGAGGGCAGATGGGATCTTAGACCGTCATTTTCGGCTTTGTGAAACTGATAAACTTTCCTAGGTGGTTTTGGTGTGTTTTTGGGTGACAAATCAACTTCGAATAAAATGGCGTCATAATCGCTTATAGCAGGTGTTACATTGTGAGTATGGACAGTGCTAGGGTTCGAGGAAAACACAAGATCTGGTGTCCGGCCTGAACTGGGCCTAGTGAGTGATTTGACATGCTGAGTCAGGCCGTATTTGCTGGTCAGCTCTAAGAGGGTACGGTCACAGGGCTACGCTGGGATCTCTTTGTGTAGATCGAGATTAAGCCAGTCAATCCCTCCACAAATTACAGTCGCCTGTTATTATCAGTTGGGGTGGTTTGGTAGAGTGGTACACATTACTTAGGAAGTCATCCAGTAGATTAAGTGAGTTAGTGTCTGAAGAGGGCGGTCT
Source organism: Zoanthus solanderi (assembly GCA_024336925.2). Lineage (NCBI taxonomy): Eukaryota > Metazoa > Cnidaria > Anthozoa > Zoantharia > Zoanthidae > Zoanthus > Zoanthus solanderi. The sequence continues at coordinate 2,912 of JANCMA020323393.1, read as the reverse complement.
GTAGTAACTTGATATAAGTAGTTTCTGTGTCCTGGGGAACTATAAGAAAACTGTTATGATTTCACACTGTTCCAGGTCTAGACGATGTTCGTATACGACAACCAAGTCATTGCTTGTGGCGATAAATACTCCTCCTCCAGTAAGTGTCATGTCCTTCACACATCAAATGTAAGCCATACAGTAGGTTTCTACCACACAGTTCAGGCGTGATTCTGGATTTATCCTGGCAACTCGAGTGACGAGCGAATGTTTCCTCGTTTAAGCTGATTATTGAGCGGACATAAGAAAATTTTTGTCCGTTGGTGATAACATCGACTTCAAGACAGGAAACGGCAGTGTGACTGATCTTATAGTGCAAAAATCAGTGCACAGACTAACACAGAATTTGGAGCATTAAATGTGTGGCCGCCATTATTGACGACCGCTGACAACCTGAAACCGACCGCTAAAACAGCATTGTAGTGTATTATCTGGTACCAGGCATGTTTTACCAACTCCTGGCTTTGTATTTGATGTAGTATGTTGTAAATTGTTTTGTTGCTCTGATCTTTCACAAAAACGTAGCTTATCTTTACGCAAATTTCGTAATTTTGTTTTTAAAAGTTTCAGAATTTTGTTTTTATGTGATTTATAATACAATTTTACAAAGGAAACAACCCATTGACACATTAACAAACATTGGAAAATAAAATTGAAAATACATTTAAGAAAAAGATTTTTAAGAAAACATGTTTCGATCATTCTCTGATCATCTTCAGTTGTGACTGGATTAATTAACATAAGTTGGTTATAAAGTTTTGTTAATAGAATTAATTGAAGTAAGTACAATGTATAATTTGAAATTCCATTAAGTGTATGTAGATAAAACAAAGGAGAAATATTATGACTGGTCACATAAAAAAACTTAAATTGACTTAAAAAACTTGCTTGTTGAGAGATGGCTGTTGCCATTGTATATGTAGAGCTTCTTTGATTTTTAATTGAAAGACAGTGGAGGCAGAGTCCAAGATAATGAAATTTTTCTCTGTGCAGAGGTTTCGACATTTATCTGAATTCTGTAGATGTTGGAAATGCATTTTATTTTTTTGTAGTGGTATTGATTGCTTGTCCATAATACTACACCACCAAATACTGCATGTAGAGGCTGGCTCATAGATGAGGCTAGAACCCTCGCATGAGAACAAAATCGTACCATTTTTATTAAAAAAGTTATCATGCACACAAGTGACCTAAACAACTGTCACAGTATGATGATACTTAAGTCTCAAATAACCTTGTATATACGATTATTTTTCAAAAGAAAATTGCCAATCTATACAAGCTTATTTCTGATGTGTATAAGATCTTTCATTTTTTCCTTGGTCTCTCTATCCGAACTATGCGATTATTAAAATCTAAATCCTCGTAATCAGCAACTCTTTCAGCAATGTGTCTTCCAATATGCAACTAATCAAAGTCATGGTTTAAAAGACATTGAAAACATTTTCAATCTTCTGAAGCAAACCACCGTCTGGTTAGCCTAGTTGGTAAGGTTTCAGTCTATCGTGCGGGAGGTTCAGGTTCGATTTCCGGCATGACCAACACTTAGAATAGTTGAAGAGAAAGTGCTATCTTTGCTCTAACATGTGCAAATGGTTAGACCTTCGCGTCTTCTCGGATAAGAACGTTAAACCGTAAGCTTTCGGAGACATCTGTGTTTATGTATGTATTTGTCTGTCATGTGAAAGGTCTCCGTCTACCTTAGAATGGTAACCGTGGTCTCCCCAGTTATAAGGCCTTTGGCCAGCTAAATAAACCTAACTCGTCCCACATGTCCTTCATCAATTGCATATATCCAATCTTTCTAACATTTCCGTTGCGCGGTGGATTATCGCCCTTGGTCAGCTTAACTGCTTTCTCATTTAACTGCAATAAAGCAGCGTTCATTTCTTCCGTCCATTTGATTCTCGTTCCTTCTCGTCTTCCCATACTGATCCGGAGATATAATTAAAATAAAATAAAATAGCTAAATTCTACAGTGGTTGAAATCCCGTGATTGAAGACAACTTTTTGTCTTGCTTATCAGTAGACAACTAGCAAAGTACTTAAAGTGCTTGAAAGTATGCTTTATGATGCTTCAACCTTGGTCAGTTTTCTTCACGAACAACAATATCTGGCGAGCCTGCCATTATGTGTCCGTACTACTCGCCGCCATATTCATTATATTATTATTATTATTATACTTTACATTAATAATTTACTGTCAACTCGTAGGGTAACTTTTAATGCCATATATTACGGCGAGACATGACTAACCTTCTTCAGGGGCAACACTGAAGCAAAGTAAAAATGGAGAAAACGGTTACAATACAGAAATAGAAATAATAGACGTGTACTGAAGCGGCTACCAAAAAAAAAAAAGAAATATAAATAGTTTAAATTTTTGCCACGTCTTTTGTCATTTTATGCTGAATATAAGGCAATCATGCCTAAAAAGGTTTTAATATCTTGGCCCCTAGTCAATATGCGACCTACATGTAACAATAAAATTCTTGTCTATTGGTTCACTATATTTCGTGAAAATGAAAAAAAACCTCTTGAAATTGATCAATGCAATCTGTGGTACCAAAAAAACTAGTTCAAAACTTGACACGTAGATACAAAGTTACAAAATTTCCTCTTTTCTTTAGTTTTTCTCAAGAATCTTTGTTGCCTGTAATGGATTATTAGACACTTTGATGGGAAATCTGCAAAAGATGGAAGACAACGATTAAATGTTTTGCAATTTTTTTCTTTGGTTAAAATTACGAAGGAAGACATTGCCCGCTATGTTTGTCATCGAATCGTAGATTCTCCACACCTCGCGATTCACACGTCATTTTGTTTAACCAATCACAGAAAGTGAATCGACCTTCTGAAACGAAGCGACGGTT
>JANCMA020323289.1:0-11852 GCA_024336925.2 Zoanthus solanderi | reverse complement strand
CATTAAAATCCATTATTGGCCAATTACATTAATTGTATAAGAGTTTCTTGCGTTAAAATTTATAAAATCTAAGTCAGTTCTGTTAGGTGAAGTTGTAGGGTTGGCAAAAGTTTTTTTCCTTCTGAGATTATACGGACATGCAAATGTGCTTGGTAAAAGTTTGTTTAGTTTATGTTTGGTATTAAATGCATCTATAAATAACTTAGAAGTTATTTCATCTCGCCTCTCATACAAGGACTTTAAGCCTGTTTCTTTCAAAGCTTGGTCATAACTGATATAGATTATTTGTAGAGCAGGTTTCTGACCGCACTCCAAGTCATTGGATAGGTATTTCGGTAGACTATTATAAAATAATGCCCATGCATATTTTATCACCGATCTTATACACGTGACGCAGAAGATTGTGAGTTCTTTACGTTTACTTGAGCTCGTTTCAATTGGCTCAGAAACTACAAACGTTTGTTAACTTTCTTAATAACTTCGTACACTTGGTCATTCCACTTGAGATCACTAGACAAGGTTACGCCGAGAATTTTTGCTTTCTTTACACTGTCAATGCTCTTAGAATGATCTTTATGGAGTCAAAATTACTTTTGGATTGCGCAAACGTAATGGGCAGTTCTTTACATCTGTTTTCGCGGATTTGGAGCCTGTCAGCAGACACCTGTTTAGACAGATCGTCAACATGTTCAGAAGTACAGTCTCAGAGATGGTAGTATCATCTACATACTTCCACATTGAAACACCACCAATTGATAGCTTGTTGATCATGATAGTAAAGAGCCACGGACTTAACTTGGTCCCTTGGGGGACTCCAGATGAAACATTCCCCCATTCAGAATAACAATCCTGAGAAAGCTTAACATGTTTACAGCCAGCTGCAGTTAGAAAGTCCTTCACCCAGGCGACAATGCTGCTATGTAAGACATGGGTCGTAAGTTTCTGCATTAAGATCTTGTGGTTGACATTGATGTTGGTTTAATTTATCTTATTTTATTTTACTGGTAGCTTTGCCATACAAATAGGTATAAACGAAATAGCTTACAATAATTCTGTATGCACACTTCATAATACAAAAGAAGAAAACAAACAAAGCCACCACTGCAGCAATGAGGCAATTACTGTGGACACTACGCAAGTAATTACATAAGTGGTAAGATCAGAGATTCAAGATAAGCTAAACGTGAACTATAACTATTATATTTAAGCATCAAAAAATATAAAAACATATATTTGGTATTATTGACAATATGAAATAGGGTTGTTTAGGCCTCGGGCAGTGTTACACTTTAAGCAAATACTCTTAAAAGTAAGAGGATTGTTACGGTCATAATACTGCTCGGCACAAAGTAATAGTTCAGCAACCCTATTTTGAAGCGGCTCAGAACGGTCGTATTAAAGTTAAGTTCATCAGCAAGAGTGTTCCATATTCTAACAGTTCTAATAGTGAATGACTTTTGATAAGTTGTAGTTTTACATCTAGGAATATGGAGATGCCGAAAATTTCCAAACCTACCAGTAGTAATAACAACCTTTCTGGCTTTGTATCTGTCTTTTGTGGTCTCGACTGTAATGAGGGAGCCAGGAATAACCTTATGAACCTTTTCTTCGTCATGAAGTGTTCCACCAAGCTTAACAAACTGGTCCTGCAAAACAAGCAAAAATAAAATTCTAAGTATGCAGGCAAATAGGTAAAACAGCCACTAATATTTGGCACTAAGACGGCACACAACAAGCGTTACGGATCCTTGAGTTCAATGAGGAAATAGCTATACTTGTTAGTTTCTCTAGATTTGTGAAGAAAAGTCTTCACTGGCTTCTGTTAAAGCAGAGAATCAGCGAAAATGTTCAGGTGACTACTTTTAAAGCATTAAAATGAATCGAACACCAGGAAGTCGGAAGCCTTAGATTTTCTGGACAAAACTTACTGGTCACTCAGTCACACTGTCAACTATACAACGATAAAACATATCTCAGTTTCCCAAAACTCTCAAAAGTTTTAAATAATTTGCCGAAAATCTAATTGATGTTGTTAGAGCATTGATCTATAAGAATTTTCCTACAACATTTATTTTCATTTTATTTTTTTAATTAAACTGCTATTATCATTCTCATTCTATTAGTTCATTTTTAACACCTGATACCTGGAAAGCCTGGACACAACAATCAGCTCTTAGTATTCCCGCTGAAGGTTCCAGTAAGCCGCAATAGTTGGAAGGTAGTTTAAACATGGGGTACGCTTCTCTCAGCTGCTGCGGACTAAAATACTTGTATTCACAACCAGTCTTCTCAAGATCGGCGGCGAAGTCAAGTAGACTTGAGGGCATTGTATCCAAAACTAACTGACCTACATTCCTGTAGAGAAAAAATGTCATTTTACATGAAGTTATGCATAAAATCAACTGGTAAGTACTATACTTGTTTTAAGAAAAGTGTTTTCATCGCCATGATGAGTCTCAGTTTGGGGGATTCGGATTTCAAGGATTCCATTTCCATCGCCATTCAGGGAGACTTTCATTTCCCATATGAGAGAGGTTTTCACATCCAATTTAAACTTTTGTTTTGTCCTTTTTGTGAATCGCAAAACAAGTTGAGGTTACATTTCAAAATCAATTAATTTAGCAGATCACAAAATATGAACAGCAGTCTACTTTTTCTACGTTCAATGTCTATTGCAGGATGTGCACTCGTCAGTGCAGCTCAGAGAAGATTTTGAGACTGAAGATATTAACAGAGCAACGCAGTTATATCTTCACAAGTATGAATTCTTTTTGCATACCAGAGTGCTCCAACTCAAACGAGTGAGCTATGCAAATTGCAAATATATATAATATACACTTTGCAAAAATTCTGCTTTTCAAATATACCTTTTGTGTGTCATCAAATATTTGAAAATAGGTGCGTGACTGTTTACAAAGGGTAGGTGAAAGGTGCATAATTACATGTGTTACGAATTATACAGAAAGACATTGATGTGCAATCATCTCAATCCAAATAATTTCAAACTAGTCAAAACTCTTAGTAGACAGCTGTAATTATCCATAATTACAGGTAATCAGCTATCAACACCTTTTTGATTAAAATACAAAAGCAATTTATATTTACGTTCTAATTCATTTCGTTTAAACGAACATAAATAATTTTACAATTTCTATTCCCTGTAAACAGACATCAAACTACAACAGATTGGGATGGATACTCTTGCAGAGTAGCATAAGAAAAAACAAAGTATACCGCACAAGCGCTACGATCTACCAAGAAAAAACTAGCCTGCGTAGCGGCTCTTGGGGGAACTGGGGCTTGGGCTTTTGAGGGACTGGGGGAGAGGGGCAAGGAAGAGCGTGCAACGAAGACCCTGCATTTGCCATTACGCCCACTAACTAATATTCAAAGTTAAAATCCAATTAAAAGTGTTCTATAGTTAGAACTGTCAAACTCACGTGTACAGGAAATCGTACCATTTTTGGTTTGTTTCGTTATTGATTTGTGAAGTTCACCTCACAAATTATGTTTCGCGAAATTAAAACTACAAAAAAAAAAAAAAGGCTTAAAACCGATCGAAAACAATCCAGGAGTTATTCACAATAAGTTATTGGGAAAGTTCGGAATCTCCGTAATCAATTCAACGGCTGCTTCGCAAGTTGTTTGCAATACTTGCGCCAGAAAAGTCAAACTTCTTAACACAACTTACGAATACTTAAATAAAAATATAGGGGCTGAGTCTCAATGTAATAATAACAGTAATAGAAAAACGGCCGGTGCTATTCATGCTGATGGAACAAATTTAAGAAAATCTTTGGAAGTTATTTCTCCAGTAACAAGAAGTCCGTGCATGCGAAAAGTTCGAAATTTTCAATCCCCGGCCTTGACGAAATCTTTAAATTGTGGCGAGGCAGCCGATGAGCAACAAAACGTATCTATTTCTAACGTTTTAAATATTAACGATCTACACTCAGATTCCGAAAGTTCTGATTTGAAAGTTTTCATATCCAAATGGTAATGTGATTTTCAAAACAAACATCGATTCTGATAACAAAGCAGTTATTAGAAGCATTGCAATGAAACAGTGGAAGGCCGCCGTGAAAAGAATCTACTGACACAAACTCCTTTCGTCTGAACTATTTCTCAAGCTGGAAAACGAAGTGGAGAAAGAGATGTCTGATTAATGCAAATCCGATAGTATTTTGAAAAATACAGAGCCTGATCAACTTGCAGTTTTTCTAAGCCATTTTAATCGACGAATCTCCCTCCTGTATCTGATCCTGCTGAATACTAAGAAGTGGCAAACGACCAACACCGAAACATTCCGTTTGTGTAACACTCCACGGCCTCCGCAAACACGCGAAAAATTACACTCTTTCCGAATCCTGTTGGTAAAACCGCCAACACATCCCTTCGTCTCAGCAGTGACTCCACGGCTAAACTTTGATCTTTCTTTAGTTTAACACCTCCAAGCTTTTCCTCACAAACTTGAGAAATCACTGCGGCGAAAGACATCTTTTGGGCAACAGAATATATTTAAAAAAACGGCAGTAACTTCGAATACACTGCCTTCGGTTTTTCCCAAAATGTTCACGTCCTATTTTGCATTCGCCTAAAACAATAGCAGTATGTGATTGACAGGCTAAAAACCAATGGGAATTTTACATTCACGAGATGAATGTGAAATACGAGGAATGCGGTGCCTTCGTTGCAGGCTCTTCCTTCCCCCTCTCCCCCAGTCCCTCAAGAGCCTAAGCCCCAGTCCCCCCAAGAGCCGCTACGCAGGCTACCAGAAGATCTATTCCAGCGCCTTATGGCCTTTGTTGAGGACTCACTTTTGAAAACTAACGGGTTCAACCACCATAGCGAAACAATGAACGAGGACGAAGAATTAACAACCACTTAAGAAAACCTCGTAGTCCTCACTTGGCTCAAGCTAATACTATGGAAAGCCGTTACTGCCAAAAGCTAAGTGATCAGAATTCCTATTCAGTTGTTGAAACACAAACTAAAACGTCCGAGAAACATATTGCAATGGCTCACATAAATTGATGAACGAGAACAATAATGTAGAAACAAGTTTCAAATCACATGTTTAATTGCTTTGTATTTCTCGCTAGCGCGTTGTGCAATTTTTCGCTGACGAGTTTTGTAACTTCTCGCTAGCGAGTTGTGCAATTTCTCGCTAGCGAGTTGCGTAAATCTCGTCCCCAGAGTCCATCGTTTTTTTTTGCCGGCGGCGCCTGGACTGCAGTCCTACACTTGACCGCTAAGCTCGGGGAACAAGAATGGGGAAAATGGGGGGAGGAACCCCCGGGGCAGAGAAAACAAAGATGGCGATTTCCAGTGATTTGGAAGCATTCTTCTTGGAGTTTGATAAACTCTTGGAAAACGTAGAGTCTTGTCAAGATAATCTTCTTGCAGAATACCTTGAAAGGCATTTTGAAAGTTATCTCAAAATCTTACTGACCATAATTTCGAAAGTAGAAACATTTGAAACAGCAAGAACTAATAATGAATGCCCTCCTTGTTGCGACAATTATACAACTACTCGTTTGAATTGTATGAACATTTAGTCGAAGAAATCGAGAAACAGCACAGAGAGTTTGATATATAGCATGAAAAAAAAAAACATCAGCCAGTAAAAGAGAAAACATCTGGACGGCCGAGATTCATTCTGACGAGGTAACAGCTTGTTATTCTCCGCGAATCAGGAATGACTTGGGCCACTTGGACCTTGCTCACTTTCGAGGATTCTGCCTAATCTATTGATATTGCTTAATAATTTTCTTATTGTAGGATTCATTACGAAATTTCCAGTGAATAGTCTAATAAAAAAATAACAGTTTATCACTATATGACTTCCCAAGCGAAACGTGTTTTGGCGGGAATAAAGGGAATCTTGGGTAATCATGACCAGTGACCTTATTTCCTGTTACATCTCGCTAGCGAGGAATTGCAAAACTCGCTAGCGAGAAATTGCACAAGTCGCTAGCGAGAAATTGCACAACTCGCTAGCGAGAAGTTACAAAACTCGCTAGCGAGAAATTGCACAAGTCGCTAGCGAGAAATACAAAACGATTTTAAAAACGTGATTTGAAACTCGTTTCTACATTATTGTTCTCGTTCATCAATTTATGTAACTCAATTGTACACATGTGTAACTGAGCCATTGCAATATGTTTCTCGGACGTATTAATTTGTATTTCAACAGTTGAATAGGAATTCTGATCACTTTTGGCAGTAACGGCTTTCCATATAATACATCCCAGTCTCCCTCGGCTTGTAAAACAACGATATGGAACGGAGTTGAGATCTCGCACTCTAACTTCAATTAAACCAGAAATATCACAAGCCCTCGACTCCCTACTTGAGGAAATCCGCGCTTCAGACGATGCTAAGATCCTTTGTACAGCTGTTAGCACTAGCTACCGTCCTCCAGGAGACAAGAGTATTGGCCTATACAAAGAAACCCCCAAGCACCCTCAGCGGGAGAAGATCTGTCCCCTGTGCAAGCAAGCTGGCCGCACACAATTCCGACATTTCCTTAGCGAGTTCAAATATCTCCCTGACAGTGACCGACGGTATATCTTCAAAGTTAGACAGATCGTCTGTATCTTAGATGAAGACGATAAAGCCGATAACAACATAGACACAATCTTCAGTGACGGAGACAGCGAAATACCAACTCCAGAGCCAGTAGCCTACCGGATTCAAACCCGCCAGTTGCCATGCTTTGATGTCTTTCACAGCCATCACGTGATTCGTGTAACAGTGGATAGAGGTGCCACCGGTAATATGATACGCCATTCGACTGCTAAATGCCTTGGCAGCAAAATTTCGTCCAGTGCTCAGTCGGTACACCAAACCGATGGCTCCTCCACCCTACAGGTGATCTGAGAAACAAGGACTTCTTTTACACGTGAAAACCGAGAGTCCAAGTTTGACGGTCTCATTATAGAAAATCTTGACGTCGAAATCCTCGCCGGAACACCATTCATGGAAATGAACGATATCGCTGTACGCCCTGCCAGACGAGAGGTATTCATCAGCGACGACCTCGTATACAAATATGGATCTACAATTCCTAAAGGTCCCAACCCTGTTGCCCGCCGAGCATTTGTGCTACGAGCCCCTTCTCCCGCCAAAACCATATGGACAGGCGAATACTTCGAAATCAAATTCCCAGATGATATAGAACCTGACGCAGAGTATGTTACTGAGCCACGTACGGATGCCCCCATCGTACGAAAACTTAAGCAAACAATCATGGATATGGCCCCGCCCAAGTGTTCTTTCAAGCGTTGCTAGCAAAATACGTATCACTAAACCTGACCAGCGAGTCCCACGTGTTGAAACGCAACAAACATTTCTGCCAGGTCAACGACCTGCCTAGAGGTACTGCAACAACAGTACCATCGGTCATTCCTGCACTGCCCGTGGCGTCAAAGACACTCCATTCCTCCTCTGTGCAAGTTGACCCAGACAACATATTACCACAAGAGACACAGCTAAAGTTCCAGTCGCTTCTCAAATCTTACGACACAGTATTCGACCCAAATATCAAGGGATACAACGGTGCAGCAGGTCCATTTGAAGCAAAGGTAAACATGGGTCCAGTCGAACCTCCACAGCGAAAAGGTCGTCTCCCCCAATACGGTCGTAGAAAGTTAGTTGAACTCCAAGAGAAGTTTGACCACCTAGAGGCACTTGGTGTATTCCATCTCCCAGAAAAAGCCGATGTTACTGTTGAATACCTAAATCCCTCCTTCCTCGTACGAAAACCCAATGGAGAGTATCGTCTTGTCACAGCTTTTGCTGATGTCGGCCCCTACAGCAAAGGGCATGCCTTCGCTTATGCCCGATGTCGATTCTACTCTACGCCAAATCGCACAGTGGAAACACATAATTGTCACAGACCTAACTAATGCATTTTACCAAATCCCACTGTTCAAGTTAAGACATCGGTGAAGTACTGCGGCGTCGCCATCCCTTCCAGGGGCGTGCGCGTTTACATGCGTTCAGCAATGGGTATGTCCGGATCGGAAACCGCTTTAGAGGAGTTAATGTGTCGCTTACTAGGACATCTGCTACAAACACCCCCGACGAGCTCCTACAAAACTGGAAGAAAGTCCTAAAAGCCCTATCTATACAAACGCGACCTTCGCCTGCCTGCCAAGAAGACAATCATCAGCCCTAAGTCCACCAATATCCTCGGCTAGATATGGAGCGCTGGTACCCTTACAGCCAGTCAACACCGTGTTAACACCCTGGCAACCTGTCCTTATCCAGAGACTGTTGGACGCATGAGATCATTCATTGGAGCATATAAAGTCTTGACCCGTGTAATTCCAAGGTGCTCGGACTTCCTTGCTCCACTCGATGATGTAACTGCTGGTAGGCAATCTGGGGAAGCCATCTGATGCACTGAAATCTTCTTTCAGTGATGCACAGCGAGCTTTATCGTCCCGTCATACGATTACCTTCCCCAAACCTGATGATTAACTGTGGATTGTAACTGATGGCGCAGTCATAAAACCAGATATAGATTCCAACTTTTACGTAGTTTTTAAAAACTAGATTTTTTACACGTAAAAGCCTTAAAGTAACTATTGGGGGCAGATTGTTCAATATATCCCATTAGCGCTATCACCCTGGGTTTCTATACCTTCAATGCTATGATAGCTCCGCTCTTCGACATGTGAGCGCAGAGAACCCAAATGTCGCAATAGAAACGTTAAATCTGTGATGTTTGTAGTTTGTAGAAAATTAGCCTTAAAAGTTCATTGCTAATGTTTAAGGATGTTTCAGTCAACCTTGCAATCAGCGTGGAAAGTGTCCTTTCATTTTTGTCAAGACGACGTACCAAAAACGCTGAATAATCATATGATGCACTAGTTACTTGTTTTTCTGCATTATCAATGAGCCTTCCCAAAGAATAGAAGAACTCGTAAAAATTTGGAAGCCAAGGCGTCGCTATTTTGTTTGTGCATGCAGGCTCAAAATTTTAGCTGGTCAGCGAGCTCCCCATTTAGAATTTTGACCTGTTTCTCTTTTAGTTTTACATTCTCGACTCATTTTATTAATTTCCGATTTAATTTTTAATATTTTCGACTATTTTTTAAAAAGTTTTCGAATCATTTTTTGTTTAATTTGCGATTCATTTTTTGTAATTTTTGACATATTTTTTATGATTTTCGACTCGTTTTTTAAATAATTAGAATTTGTTTTATTTTACAATTTTTTGATTGGCTTCATTTATTTGGCCGTAGGTATTTAGTGTTAGAAGGTATGCGCTACCTATGCGTTTACCTTAAAGGTTTTAATAAGCCACCTCTCTCTAATATGCCCCTCCTCTCCAATAAGCCCTCTCTTATAAGTACGCTCTCAAATATGCCCCTCTCCAATAAGATCCCTCTCTAATAATCCCCCTCTCTAATAAACCCCCTCTCTAATAAGCCCCCTCTCTAATAAGCTCCCCTCTCTAATAAGCCCCCCTCTCTAATAAGCCCCTTCTCTCCAATAAGCTCTCTTTCTCTAAAAAGCGCCCTCTCAAATACGCCACTTCTCAAATAAGCCTTTTCTCTAATACGCCCCTCCTCTCCAACGAGACCTCTCTCCATTAAATCCCCTTTCTAATAAGCCCCTCCTCTCCAACGAGACCTCTCTCCATTAAGTCCCCTTTCTAATAAGCCCCTCCTCTCCAATAAGACACCTCTTCGAAAGATGTCTCCTCTCAAATATGCCCCACTTTCTCCAATAAATCCCTCTCAAAAAAGTCACCTTTCAAATAAGCTCCTCTCTACACCTTTTTAAATTAAATTAGCAATTGTACAGTTTTTAAATTTGTCGCACCGTTATGCATAACTAGTAATCCATTTCTATTAAATGTCCGAATGAATAATTATTTTGTATTATATTTAACAATAACATTATCCTACCTTTCCAGATTCGTATGTGTGTTTAAGCGAGCCACTTGCACGACTATCTGGCGCCCAGGAACAAACTATAGAGTCCTCCCCTCCGCTTGTTAATCTCTTTAAGAAGTGAATAATTGAAAATGTTTTCCACACATTACATTAACTGTTTTTAATGAAAACAAAATATTTTACCACATGAAATCCATAATCCTCATTACCAAATGTAGATGATCGATCTCCAAACGAGCGCGAGTGAGGTTTATTTAAATGGAAAAAAAATGTTATGAAATAGTTCGATACGCTAAAACAGGAACGACAAAACACCACATTAAAAAAACATGGTAAAAACTGAACCTTTTTTCAAACGAGAATTCTTATCGACTCGCTGACAACACTAAATAATTGCCAACTCAACTCCTACGACTACAGTGACTATACTACAACGACGCTTGTGCCTGCACATAGCAGACTTATCGACTCATCGACCACACCAAATGATTGTCGATTCAACTCCTATGACTACAGTGAATATACCTTAGTACATTTAGGGAATGCTTTAAACTTTTGCCCGTATTTTACAACCCTACGAATTGAGTGTAGCACACTGACTCATTACTAAATTTCAATGTATACTGACAATGTTTAAGACAAGGATGAACCCACCAACTTACAAGAAGCAGTCTGAAAAACTAAATGCTCCGACTATAAATCCTCTTATAAGTGGAGAGACTGGTAGACTATTTTTTCCCCAAAAACTCCGCTCCATTTTAACAGGGGCACCAGTTAACTGGCTTTTAACGTTAACTTACTTGTTAAACATTTCTTCCCAAATTTGATCCTTTCAACACTTTAGAACTTCTTTCCTCAATCCGCAGTTTAATTTGAGTCAGTCCACCTAACTGATATAATGTGTTCGGACAAAACTTACCTTACCATCCCACAGACAACATCTTACGGTAGCCGAGTGACCCCCTCTTAGTATGCATTTTCGCTCCAACTTATCCTCCATAACTTGAAAGAGCTGCATAATTCCTCTTATAAAACACAATGAAGACCAATCAAGTAATTAGGTTTTAAACCATATATGACTCACAGGAATACAGGTCGCGCAGAGAATTGAAACAAACTTCATAAAAAAAAGTTTAGAAAAAGATGAAAAGCTATAGTGACCAGCTTATGTACTGAAGATGGCACATGATGAGGATGATAACGATGATGATGCATGAAAACGATGACGACGATGGTGATAATAATGATGGTGATGATGATGCGATGGTGATAATGATGAAAGGTGAAATTCTTAACACTTGACGATAAAAGTTACTTTTTAAGATCTCGTGTCTATTTTTCCAGCACTGATGGATTCACCAACAATGACCTACTCCCATAGCCCATCAGTGTTTTGCACAGTTATTTGCCGAGTTTTATTGGAAACTTTAACTCATTTGTGCTGTTTCTGACTGGTCGATCTAATGAACTTTATATTGTTGTATGATTCGCGATGACCAAAGAATTTTAATGAGCCCGTGAGAGGAATCCTTGTATTGATGCTAAACAAATTTACCGGTGAAGTTCGTTATTTTCTAAAAGTAGAAAACTATTTAAGCATTTATGAACTTTCAAGCTCACTATAAAATTGCATGACAACAATCGCCTTGAACTCATGCTTAGTTATATACGCATGCGTATATATAACTGAACATAGCGAGGGGGCTCGCTCTCTATGTCTATACTAAAATGTGATGAGACCTATGACGCGAATGCAACAGATGTAACTCTATGGCTGTTACATATTGGTAACTCATGCTATCGAGATGGTTAGATCATTGCTCAGGAATAATCATTTCTCAGACGTCATGCTATCTATACGACTTTAGTCTTAACCTAGCAGGTGAATAGCACTTTTCGCGCGCTCTGATTGGTTCATCAAACTCCGAATATCCTGCGCTA
>JANCMA020323184.1:0-11852 GCA_024336925.2 Zoanthus solanderi | reverse complement strand
AAATTTTCTATCGGGCATTTTTGCACAGTTTTTTGAATAAAACCTGATTTAAAAGTAAGAGTTTCTACTTTGCAAGCACATTTTACTAGATTTGTTCTGTTTTATGTTCAACTAGCTTACAAATTAATTAAAGCGGAAGCAATGTTGTTTATATTCATGGAACATAAAGTTTACACCAAATCACCGTTATTGACTAAATACTCTTAATATTAGAAAAGCAAAAGGAAGTAAATACCCTTCAAAAATCGTAAAAATATGATTTTCAATAGAGGCCTAAAGCTACTGTTGAATGTTGTTAAACGTTTTTTTAAAATGGTTAAAAGTTCTACAACCAATGTTCCGAGTTTTCGCCGGTCTACAGCGTCATCAGGGAATGAACATAAAGCGTAGCGGAGTTCTAAATGCCAGCTAACGCGATCGACCGTAACATAGATAAAGGATCTGAATATGATTATAGAGTTCGGGTAAAACAAAAGGCGTGACTATAATGAGGCAAAAGAATGCATGAGGAGACAATGGATCAAAGAAAATATAATAGTAATTGTAGGTGGAATGGCACAAGTACTGAATGACAGAATAAACTATGTACCTTCAAAAATCGTTTCACCTTAAACGTATATTCTTATTTTTTTCATTGAAGGGCGAACAACATTTACGAGACCTGAGCAATTTAAAGTGTTTAGTATTTGATGAAGCTGACCGCATGGTGGAAGAAGGACATTTTGAAGAGATGAAGTCAATACTTGCTCTTGTTTACACTCAGACACAGTATGTACTTCATCAGGCACTTATTTTAGTCATCAGTGTTGTGTGGTACTTGCTCTTGCTCACACTTAGCCACAGTAACCATCTCTTCAGATACACGTTGTAGTCAATTGTGTTGGGTATTACTGTACTTGTTCTTGTACATACTCAAAGAAGCAAACAATCTCTTCAGATACATTCTTTAGACAATTGTGTTGGGTATTACTGTACTTGTTCTTGTACATACTCAAAGAAGCAAACAATCTCTTCAGATACATTTTTTAGTCAATTGTGTTGGGTAGTACTTGTTCTTGTACATATACTCAAAAAAGCAAACAATCTCTTCAGATACATTCTTTAGTCAACTGTGTTGGGTAGTACTTGTTCTTGTTCACACTCAGCCACGTTAACCATCTCTTCAGATACCTATTTTAGTCAGTAGTGTTGGTTAGCACTTAATATTGTACCCTTTTCAAACCCGGTAACTGTCTCTTCAGATACCTTTTTTACTCAGTTATGTTGGTAGTACTTGTTCCTGTAAATACTCAAACACGCAAACGATCTTTTCAGATACATTCTTTAGTCTATAGCGGTGAGTAGTACTTGTTCTTGTTCATAACTGGCAAAGTAGCCATCTCTCCAGATGCCTCCTTTCTTCGTTGTTTCAGAAATGGTTATACAATATAAAAGGAATTTTTTGTTTTCCAGGAAGCATAAACAAAGCTCAACTAACGTAGAAGACGCAGCTTGTAAGAGTACGTTGTATTTTTTGTAACTGATATTAAAAAATAAGCCCGAAATAATGCACGCTCTGATAGGCTTAGTCCCGAAATCACAGGATGACGTCACGCAACACAAGAAAAGTTTTTCAAATGGGTGGAATTGAAATTATTTTCTAAAAGGAATAAAACTGTATCGCTTGTGTTTCTTGACAATAATAATAGAAAATGCTATGCCGTGTAGAACAGTCGAAAATCAGAGAGAAAACTCGACTTTATAATTGCCTCGTTTTCCATCTACTCTTTTTTCATGTTCTCCTTCGTCATAGCGTTTTCTAATATTGTCTAGAAACACGTGCGATGCTGTTTTATTCCCTAAGTGTATAATTGTTTTGAAAAAAACTGGAAGCAGCGTTTTACATTGGAGGACAACTGAATCGAAACATGTTTTGTTAACTTAAAATGTTATTTATTGCCGTAGATCTAGATATTGTTTTAACAACTGTCAATTTGACAACAACGTTTGAATTAATTTATGAAATATATAATCAAAGGGCGATGCTTGTGGGATGTGGCTATAAAGTAAAAGATCAATGCCAAGTATAGATAACAAAAATGGGCTAGTACTGTAGCTAACTTGAAGCCGCGATAATGGACACTATGATCACATTGGTAGTCGGCTTTACCCCTTAAAACGACCATTAAAAATGGTGAGCCTGAATGCTGGCAGCCATGGAGAGCTGTTTCGGCCTATTTAGGCCTCTTCAGCATGGAAAAGCCAGCAAACAGGCTCAGGTTCCCAAAAAGAACATAAGATGTAGTAAAAGCGCAATGCATGTGGGATGTGGTTATATATCAATGTTCACTATGGCTCACTATTTTTATGGTAGATTTAAAGGGTAAAGCTCGCTACCAACGTTGCCATAGTAAGTAAGTAAGTAAGTAAGTAAGTAAGTAAGTAAGTAAGTAAGTAAGTAAGTAAGTGACTTTATTTACCGAGGGTAACACGTAACTATTAGATAAAACAAAAGATAAATTTGTGGCCTTCCCAAGGTTTACACCTTCAGCGTTGCTGGAAAAAAACTGCAACTGTTTTTTTTCAGAGTACTGTTAAAGACTAAGAATATAGCATATGTAAAACAAATGTCTCATGCGGGTTAGGTGTATGATTTGTCTATAGCGACTTGCCGTCTTAAAAATTGAATTTGAAAGTGACGCAAGATTAAACACTGCATGCAGTA
This sequence comes from Zoanthus solanderi, assembly GCA_024336925.2. Taxonomy (NCBI): domain Eukaryota; kingdom Metazoa; phylum Cnidaria; class Anthozoa; order Zoantharia; family Zoanthidae; genus Zoanthus; species Zoanthus solanderi. The sequence goes on along the minus strand of JANCMA020323184.1, from coordinate 9,148 downwards.
ATAGCAGGTATAACAATATCAAATCGTCTAGTTATGGATTATGTCACTCTTTATCGATTCGCCCACAACATAAGTATCCAAGGCTTCTACCATTCGGGTCAGCCGTAGAGCTGGAAGCTCTGTCGCAAGAAGTGAATGACTTTTCATGATGGAAGATGACGAACTTCCGAGCTCAGTCAGAGAGGCCAGCAGGGTTGACGGTGAGCGAATGAGGTGGAGGCAAAAACCATCAAGACATCATCGATCTTCTGCCTGATTTATTGAAGGCTGCTAAGTCGGCGACAATGATGTACAAGAGAGAGGACTCTTGAGCCTGTCTACCATGCAATAGATTAAAACACAGGTAAATCTGTACGCATATCCTCATACGTACAAGAGCCCTTCAAAGGACGAGTTTGTTTTTTTCCTTTACAAAATCACTCCGGTGAAAACCATGTACCATAAAGATTATCATAGCGTTAAGTAATTGTGTTTTGACTAATCAAAGCGCGCCTAATATCACACATATTTTATAAAATCAAAAAGCACCCATGAGTCTGTTTTACATTTAGATCGGTCATGTGTACTCCTACTGTTCCATTGGTGATTATTCGCCTTGTAAAAGCTTTCAAAATATTTTAAAGTATTACGATTGACACTCAAAACTGAGGAAATGTAACCATAAACTAGCTTGACATACAAAATAAACAAAACCGAATACATATTGAAGTCTGACTTTGTTATAAAGTAATAATATCATCATACTTTCAATGTGTTCAGGAGATATAGTTTTGGAGTTGTCATTTCGCAAAAGCATGTTGAGCACTCTCAAAAAAATTCCAACTGCCACCAGTTCAACTACATTATACCACAAGCAACAATATTACTTCCAAAGAATACAAGAATTCGCATTGCCCGGCTGACAAAGACATACTTATTGGCACAATGTAAATTTAATATCTAATAAACAGATGACTGACAAATGGGATCCCTGAAATCCCCTTCCTCCTCCCCAACCCCTGAGGTTGACAGGTATGCAAGACCGAGACCGCTAAGACCAAGACCAAGACTAAGACTGAGACCGACACCGACACCGAGACCTAGTCTGAGACAGACCGACACCGAGACCTAGTCTGAGACTGAGACCGAGAGCGAGACCTAGTCCGAGAGCGAGACCTAGTCTGAGACCAAGACCGAGACCGAGACCTAGTCTGAGACCAAGACCGAGACCGAGACCTAGTCCGAGACCTAGTCCGAGACCGAGACCTAGTCTGAGACCAAGACCGAGACCGAGACCTAGTCTGAGACCTAGTCCGAGACCGAGACCGAGACCGCTGAGACCAAGACCGAGACCGAGACCTAATCCGAGACCTAGTCCGAGACTGAGACCTAGTCTGAGACCAAGACCGAGACCGAGACCTAGTCCGAGACCTAGTCCAAGACCGAGACCTAGTCTAAGACTTAGTCCGAGACCGAGACCTAGTCTAAGACTTAGTCCGAGACCGAGATCGAGACTGAGACCGCGGACAGCAAAAGAACAAGAACACAAGAACAAAAACGAGAAAACCTGAACACAAACAAAAACACGTGAACAAGAACGAAAACACAATAATATAGTAATAAAAAATCTATTTAAAGTTGACAGTAGCTTAGTTCCAAGATACTTTTCAGGTATGCGATTAGAGACAAAACAAAAATAATAAAACAAATAAATAACTTAATATAAAATCCCTAAAAACTTTCATATTCTAAAATTTGAATAAAATAGGGCTATAATATTTACGTTATACATAAACTATCGAATTTCTTCCTACTTTTAGTAGCTTTACACACTTGCGCAAGCTATATATATGGCATTTTTTAGATTTGTTAAAGAAGATAACATTAATCTCTGTAATATTGTTGTATATGTGGAAAACAAAAAAAGACCGCTTTATCTGATGAAATTCTTCTAATCTTACTCTGCGTCTCTTTCTACACATCTAAACGTCACTAAAAAGGCAAGTCACATTCTAGTTACCTGCTGCTCCTGGTATAAGAATGGAGCCCAGTGCTATCCCGGACAAAACAGGATTCAAATCAAACTTTAGCTGTAATATCTTGGCCAAAAATGTTCCGATTCCGCCTCCAAATAATGAGCCCATGGTAGTACCAGCGGTGTTAAACATGAATGTTGGGTTTCTTAAAAGTTGAAGTGTTGCCGGTAAAAAATCTTTCATGTTTCCTGGAGATATGCAACAAAAATTATAACAAATAATATTAGGTTTTAGTATATACCACACAAATAAATAGTACTTTTCGAGCATGCTGAATGTCTGGCTCGAAGATGAATAGCCCAGTACAACTCATCTCCGAGCAGCTAGGGTTTGATGACACTTTAACTATATATACCAACCCTGGAAGAATGGAAAGCTGAGTTAGCTTAGGTGGAAAACAAGGTCGCACAAATATTCAAATCTCGGCAGAGCTGGGGATCTAAACGGGGACCTTGTGGCTCGAAAGTAGACATCTTACCAACTGCGACAACTATGCCCGCCCTTTTATAGTACAGTTTCTATATGGTATGGAAATCTTGACAGAACAAATTGTTTCAAAGTTGTCTTCTTTCGCCAACTCTGCGAGCGGCAAATGCGCTTGCACAGTACAGACGCTATTAAGGACAACATTCGGGTGTGTGGGACTAGCTCAAATATCTAATAAATGAAGTTAATGATGATGATTTTGATGACGACGATGATGATGATGATGATGATGATGGTGATGATGAGTATGATAATGATGATAATGGAATGGTGAGATTGTGGTGATGATGATGATGATGGTGATGATGATGATCGTGGTGTGATGATAAGATAATAATCGTGATAATGATGGATGACGATTTTGATAACGATGATGGCGAAGATGTTAATATAACGCTTATGATGATGGTAGCTACGAGGAAGAAGATGACTGAATAATGATGATGACCATGGTGATGATGATGAAAATGATGATGATGATGATGATGATGATGATGATAGCAGTAGCTATGAGGACAAAGACCTTAATAATCATGATGATGACGATGATGATAATAATATTAATGACGATAATGCTGATGATGCAACTGCGAGGAGGAAGATGAAGATGATGATGGCAAGATGTGAGTGCTAGAAACGCCGCATGTTTTTTTAATTCTAAAGCAGAGAGTCTTTCAAGTTCAAGTTTATGCACCAGTCATCGGCTTTCCCGAGGGGGGAGGGACCCCGAGCTAACTTGGGGACTTTCAAAACGTCTAGTACAATTGACCCACCTACTGGGTCATTATATTTCATTTCATTTATTTTTTATTTTTCATCAAATCCTCCACACTGTCCCCGGTACCAGGGTCACTGCAACTCTGTAAGTAACATAATATATTTGAGCAAGTAGACTACCAACTGAACATTGTCGGGTTATGCTACAGTTTTTACAAACATCCTGAAAGAGTCCCGGCCCTTTAACCTGCCGTGAAATTGAGCTCAGCACTAAATACTGAACTGCATGTTTTCTTTAGAAGTTACAAATCAAATCCTTGATATGATAACAATCAACAATAAAAACAAAATTCCTTGAATACTCAAATACAAAGAGCAAACAAGAGGAATATTTGGTCACTGCATGACATCTCACATTTAAAATACTAATGAATACGAATTGCATTTCAATGAACCCAGCGAAAGATCAAGCAAATCAACCTAAAGTTGGTTAAAAAGCAGCAATACGACGAAAGAATAAAACGATGGTTTAGCAAAGCAGATGATATTACAAGATGAAAATATTTTCTTGCAGTATTCTGCTCGATCCACCATCTTCGATTAGCCGGAAGTTCCCAGTCCCACTCTCTCGCGAAAGTCCCCGCATTTACCCAAGGGGTGGGGACCGTGTACCTATATCTCCCCACATTTCCTCCACTACACGTGGAAGTATTCATCTCAAAGTCCCCACAAAGTCCCCATTTTGCCCCAGGTATGCCCGGGGAAGCCGATGACAGGTGCATTACCTTTTATCCTGTCATCCTGTCTTGGAATGTCGCCATCTTTCATAGCTTTTTCTCGCATGGCTCGGGCTCCAGGCATTTCGATAGGAAAGCCAAGCACAATGACGGAACTAAAAATTAGTAAAATTCCGGCAGCAAAATAACCAAGCCACCAAGCCCCAATCCATTGAGGATCACGTGGTGTCAATTCTATGCCGCTGGGCTTAAGAGTAAAATGTTTTGAATTAATCATTAACAGCATTAAATAGGTAAGATCTAACACACCAGCCATGAAAAAACTCACATTGCACTTTAACTATATAACTAGTTATTTCATACAAAGTGCAACTGAAAATAAAATAACATTTATAATGTAGAATAAAATATCTATAATGTTATTTTGATGCATTAACCCAAAGTTGTTAGAGTGGACTGGTTAGGAAACTTAGCAAACTACAAAGAAGAATACAATGTTTCTTTGTTTCATGTTGTGTGTACGGTCACGCTTAGGATCTTTTGTTCTAGGTGTGATGGCTGGTTAGACCACTGGCCGTTTGCTCATTTACATCTCAAAGCCTTTTGTTATTTGTGTACGGTCAACGTCATATTTCAATAGGGAAAGAGAGAACAAAAACATAAAACAAAGAAAGTCATCAAGTTTCCTAACCAGTCGACTCTACTAACTTTGATTAACCATCACTCGTCAGCCTTGAATAAGCCATATATTTTGTATCGTGGAAAGACCGTGTATGAAATGACCTGTGACACGCAGGATCTAAAAGATCTTTCAGCCAAAAATAGATAAACAAAACTAACGAGTGAAAGGCTAATGTACTACAATATAATTAACTTGTCGGTGAGCCAATAAGATTAGGAGTTCGCGTTAGTGGTTTATTTTTTGATGCTGTCACATAGCAAGTCAATTCTTGTTTAGATATTTTGTTTTGATCACGCGGTGACCCTTTATGTTGTGGTTATTGTTTGCAATTGCTATGGTAAAACGTGCCCATCAGTTTTGCCTCTTTTTTGCTACCGTTGTTGTAAGAGTAAGTTGGTCCTCTGTGCTGGCCGAAGTTTAACCACGCCGGCTTTGCCGAGGCCAGGACAGAGGCCAACAAAATCAATAAAGAAATTAAATTAAAGAAGTTGAAAGTGGAGCTAGTTCCCCGTTTCAAATGGTGGAGAATCTGGGCACTTGAAGGTTCTGCCCTTCAACACGATCCCGGACCTCGAAGCGATTGATGCCAAGCTTGTGTGTGAAAGAAGAGACAAAAATTCTTTCTTCCTCTTTCGAAGATGAAAACAGAAAAAAACCGGCACTAATACAGCCAATCCTAAAAAATCCAAAGTTCGAGCTGATCAGGAGCTGTTTTTACCAGTATTTGAGAAAAGTAAAGAAGTTAATAGTGGAGCTATAGTTCCCCGTTACACAACACCGTACTGACGAGTCCCAATAAGGACGAAACAGCTGTCTACGGTTGCAGATTTTGGCTTGAACCAAATTCCTAATCACATTGACTCACAGACAAGTTAATTTTCACGTAATAGTGATCAGCCACTCAGTTATTAGTTTTCTTTTCAAACATGTCTCAGCAGCCAAGTATGATAAGAAGTTACAATCAAAAATAATAATTTTCAAAGAAAAATATTTTCGAATGGAAATCCAAACACAACAAAAACTAGAACAAAATCTATTTCTCGTACATTGTTTACATTCTAAATACATTTATCATACTCTTACCAACAATTATTATTTATTGTTATTATTGATTATTAATTATTAATGATTAATAATGATTTTAATAAACTGTCTACGTTTTGCTAATCAACATAATAAATAATAATCGGCTACTGTAGATAAGCGGAGGAAAAATGGGACAAAAAAGCGCAGTCGAACAAAATTGAAGACTCAATCGTAACTCACTTACCAGTTTGAGATCAACATAAACAGAGAGCATCGGTGCACCGACTAGAAAGCCCATTCCAGGCCCCAATATTGTTGCCGCAAACCAAACTGCGATGTAGATTGGGGATGATTTTGGGTGAACGTTCTCATCAATGTACGCCGGCCCAAGAGACCAAAGGGGAGTGGTTCCGACTCCCATGAGCATTTGCGCAAAGGAGAACAAAGCGAGATAGTACCACCTTGAGTCATAAACAGCTACGCAGAATGGGGAATCCTGGGTAAAGTTCCTCGCTGTACAGAGATCACTCTGGTGACGTTGAGGCAGGTTTTTAGCAGAAACAGCTGGATTATAGGTACCGACTAACACGTGTGGCAACATGAAGAAAAGTGCGCCGATTCCTAAACGGACATAAATTTGGTTGAATTAGATCATTCATAACGTCATCGTTTACACACTGGTGCAAAATTAAACTCAGTCTCAATAATCATAACCCCGACAATCATTCATATAAACTCATCGTTTACACCGCGGTACAAAGTCAGTCTCAATAAACGTTGTACACCTCATAGTGGCATCGATAGACTCACGCTCTCCCTGTTGTAGCTTTAAAGCTCAGTTGGTTCCAATCCCCTATGAGCCAGAAAGTTACAAATTCGAAAAAACTTTGCGGTTATGCACGCAAACTGATTGAAAAAGATTTTGCGGATATGAATGCAATTAAAAAAATTGTAAAAGACTGCGTTTTAATGTACGAAAATAAAAAAAATTGTAAAACACTTCGCGTTTATGCACGCAATTTAAGTAATTGCAAGACCTCGCGGATAAGCACGAAGAAAATTAGGTAATTGCAATCTTTGCGGTACGTTATGCAAGCAGTTTAAATAACTGCAAAAGACTTGGAGGTTATGCACTAAATTTAAAAATTGCAAAACAATTCAGGCTTTAACGGGAATCCAACATGGTGGTCACTGACTGAATGACGATAACAAAATCCCAGGAGTTCTCCTGGGTAAAGAATTTATTTTCCAGGACCCGACCTTAAATTCTTTCTCTGCAGAAACAACATAATATTAAGTAATTTATGCCACTTGAGTTTACATAAAATACAAAAAAGTATTATCATTAGTCAGATTTTTCTGTAGAGTTTGGTATGTTTATATAAAAGCAGGAGCTCATTACCAGGAGCGTGATTCTCCCATACTGCGTCTGGCCATCAGCACAGTCGCAAAAGTGTCTATTTTTAGATTTCCTTTTCCGCGAAACAAACAAAGGGTGTCGTATCTGACCAATGACAATGTGAGATTTTATTACGTCACTCCAGGAGATCGTGGACCGTGCCAATAGTTTGTCCGCCATATTTTTCGCTTTTGTGGCAGTCATCATGGTAACTGCTTTTCGCGGGAAATCGGGATCCAAAAATAGACACTTTTGTGACTGTGCTGATGGCAGGATGTACCTTACAATCACGCTCCTGGTAATGGGCTCCTGAGTGGAGCTAATATTAAACATTAACACAATGCACAGCTCACTGAGCAGCTGAACTTTATATTTATATGCTTTATGTAAAGCCTAAAGACACTTAGATTCATCGTAGGAAAACAAATAGATGCAATTTAAAATTTCGTTGTTTGTTGAAATGCCCGGCCTTCCCCCAGTCCCTTTGGTTTAACTTTCTGGCCCCCAGGGAACTTCCTTACGTCAAACTCCCGGCCTCCGAGAAAAGGCTGCTGTCAAATGCCCTGGATTGGCCGGGGGGATATGTTGAAGTTTCGAATTGATCGTAACTGACTTTTGTACAGAGGCATCTGCCCTTTAACTTATTCTTTAAAAAAAACGTTTGGAGTACATATCCAAAAAAAGTCCCGCTTCCTCTGCCATTTTCAAAAATACGGACTCTAAACATATGCTTCTCTTAACTTGGCCTTATTGGGTTATTTCAAATTGTCAAACTTTATAAACTGGAAGTAAAGTATTAGATAGAAAAACAAGGTTCTAAACTTCGCGAGCCGGTCATTCATGTTTGGTTAACAAATTTCTAATTGTGCATGGTATTATCCTGATATATAGATATCACAAACGTGCTAGTAGCTAACTTGAAACCACTATATTGGGCACTATGGCCACGTTGGTTGCGGGCTTTACCCCTTAAATCTACCATAAAAATTAGTGAGCCTGATTGCAAGCAGCCATGGATAGCTGTTTTGGTCTTTTTAGGCCTCATCAGCATGGCATAGCTAGCAAACAGGCTCAGGTTCCCAAAGCGAACATACTAAATAAGTAATCGTAAAAGCTATAGTGCCCAATATAGTGGCTTCAAGTTAGCTACTAGCACGTTTGCGCTATCTTTACTTGAGTTCATCTTTATAGCCACATCCCACAAGCATTGCGCTTTTACCATTACGTATTTTCTAGACCTGATATTTTTGTTATTTTATAAGTTCCCACTTTTACTATGGATATGAACCGATGCTTTTTTTTATTTCTAAATACGAATACCAAGAGAGTAACTTTGATAGTAAATAATTCAATAAAAAATATTTACCAAGTTGCACAACGACTCGGGAAAACAAAATCTAAGTTTTTTTTTTGTTACAGTTTAATAAATTGATAACTTGCACACCGTAGTGAAGAGAATTTTAGAACGGACTTTTAATTTTGGACTGTAGTCCTTCGTCGGAGTGAATGCGTGAGAGATAAATAAAAAGTGGTTATAAAGTGATTCAAAGCAAGATTAGGCAATGAGATAGGTATGTGAAAAACAAAAGGAAATCAAAGGATAGAGATGTGTGAAAATCAAAAAGGTTCGGGAACAGCAGAAGGTTATTAATTAAACGCGAAGCGTTCGTTTGTCCTGTGAGGATTAACAGTGCTCAAATCAGGACACAGTCTGTCACGTCAGTTCTGAATTTTTTTCACTGTAGTGAACGAGTTATCAAGTTATGAAACTGTTTCTGTTGAAACACCGACGCAGCATTCAATTTATTATTTTGTTACAAATTACTGAATTTGTAATTAAACATATTTGTGTCAATCTTAAATTTTTATCTTGGAACTTGAATCGTGAAAAATGATACCTTATTCTAGACCCAAATTGACGCACTGGTTTATACACTCTATCCTAGAGTAAACTGCTTGAAAACCAAACTCATCGCAGTGGCACATACCCAGATATAGCCCTTATATATATATATATATGTATATAATATATATATACTATAAACAACGTTTTGGGTAAACTTGCCAAAGTGCTCAATGCCTTGGT
>JANCMA020323078.1:0-11857 GCA_024336925.2 Zoanthus solanderi | reverse complement strand
TCAAGGGGCATGCATGTGACCGAAATCCGGCGATCAGATTGGTTACTGATGGTATGAATAATTAATGAGTTTGAGAAATATGTATCCCAAGTGCGCTGGTGAAAACCATCACAAGTCTGATAGATATAACCCCAATGAAAAAGATAACGGAAGTCAACAACTCTGACATCGCAAGTGGTGATAATAGTCTTGTTTTCTAGGATGTCTGTTACACCTAAAATTGTGTATATGCTACAAGAAAAAGAACTTTATTCATACACCGTCTCAAAAAATTATAATTATGTAACCAAGTTAATTGACGAAAATCGGTTATAGCCCCTTTTACGAAATCAGACTCTTCCTCCTCTTCTACTTTCATACAATAATCATAATGAAAACCAGCATATTGCAGATGTCCGACCTCATAAAGATGAAGATGATCATATAGTCGATTCTTTCTATAATTGTGTATGACCTGCAATTAATTGAATCTCTTCTTAACAAAATTATAGTTGTGCAGACAAGACATTTCATTAAACATGGCAAAAAACCAAGGCAAAGTTCTATAAAGTTGAGACTCTTCTCCATCTATGATACCACTATCCTTATCATTACACAAATCATAAACAAAACTAAATAATTTTTCGCGTCTTTTAATAGAAAAGATATGCAGATGATCGTACGTCTCATTCTCTCTAAAATTTTGCACGACCTACAAGAAAATTAAGGATTAGTCAACCGACGTAAAAAATTATAATTTTTAAGCCAATACAGATCTCGAAACCAAAATTATAGTTTCTAAGCCAAGAAATTTAATTTAGTTTAAGGATTAGTCAACTTACACAAAACATTATAATTTCTAACCCAATGCAATTTTCGAAAAGTTATTCTAAACTCAGACTCTACATTATCACCCACATTATTATCACAAACATCGTAATAAAAAGCAGACTTATGTCTCAGCAGAACTCTAAAACCAAAAGAAAGAATTTCGTAGAGATGCAGATGGTGTATCATTCCATATTCTAAGAAACTCTGCCACGTTCGAAAATTGTGAATGACCTAAAAATACATCAATGACTAATATTAGACCTATTGGTTTTCAAAAAAATAAATTGTTCTTCACTTAAATCAAAATAAACGATAGGAGCTGGCACTTTTGGACCACGAATATCTATTCATGTCACAGTCTAAATAATGAAACTTAAATAATCCTTCTTTAGAAATATTAAATAAGTGCAAATGTTCTCCCAAGCTTCTTTTCATAAAACGATGCGTTATCTACAAACAAAAAATTGAAAAGCGAACAAAATGAAAATCAGAATATCTAACGATTGATAAAAATCAAACCAGTCATAGACAGAAACGGGCTCTATTAACTCTAACATACAACTACGATAGACTATCACATAACGATACGAAGCACTAATACGGAAAGGCACAATGTCTAAAAGATGATAGTGGTATGGGTTAACTTGCTTTCTTGAAAAATGATGAGTTATCTACAAAGACAAAAACCGCAGCTTGAGGATTGTTCTAATCTTACACATAACAAGGTAATCAAAAATCATCACACACTTCCTCGAGTGAAGCCATACCAAATACCCAAGCAATAATAATTCCATGTTTCCCAAAACAATACACGGGGCAATCACAATCAGGAAACCATTGCAAAATAAAAAATGAAAAAACCCTCAGATTTTCTTTTCGTATCAAAGAATACAAAAAAATTAATCATCACAGGGTTTTCACTTTTTTTTTTCACTTTTTTTTTACACTTGCAACAATAAAACACACTCGTCGTCATCATAAACACCAAATGTATTGATATAAATCCATGGGTCCGTCACGAAAAGAAAAGGAAAGGCCATCAGTTCGCGACCCAGACACCAAGGATTTTCAATCGAGCCTTGCAAAGTGTAGGATGAAAAATACTACAACAAAAAAAAAAGATACGGCTTCACCCTTCGGAACATCAGCATCAATTAAAAAACAAAAATCAAAAAACTTACAGTTCCATGTTTGGCGCAGCGATGGAGCGTGTCTAGTTCTGCGTGGACTTCCTTGAATTTTTGTCTGTGTTTTTTTGGCTTTAATCATGTTGACCTCGGGAGCCAAAATCTCCCGAGTATCTTCCATCATCTTGGTAGATACTACTCCATCAAACAACTTTTCCAAGACACTCGTCGCACTCGTACTAGCCAATATGAGAGTAGGGAAGCAGAAGGCAAATTTCACCATGTTTTTGCCAACACTGATCGGGCGACTTGGGACATCTCGGCGGTTAAAACTCCTTCTTTTGACAATCAGGTCGTCCTCATCGTCCGATAATGTGCCTGATAAAAAATAATTTTTTTTTGTGAAAAAAGAACTTGCACAAAAATCAGAAAATCATTTGTACTCACAGAGGGTCTGCACCGAAGCTCCAGCTAAGCCCATTAGGGAAGGGACTTTCATGGCAGGTTTGGTTGGCCCAGTGTTGGCCTTGTAGGCCATCGCTACGGAGCAAAAGAGAAAACTCACAAAGCTCCACTCGCTAGGGTGGACAGGGACGATGGGAGCCATATAGCCCTCTTCATGATGTGCCAAGTCCGCCACCTGCACCCGCTCTTGTCTAGCCACCTCCTCCTTGTACTTGTACCTTGCAACAAAAAAATAAAAAAATTCACACAACCTTCCTCACACTTGAAAGGGGTAGGTTTTAACTTCTTAGCTTCTGCCATTATGAACAAGATTGGAGACTTAGAAAATTTCTCAAAAAACGCGAAAACTACTCCAACAATTTTGGGTAGCAGCGAAAAATGCGACTCAGAGTGTCAAAACTTTTATTCGCAATGGCTTCAACGCCTATATTGACCCCTCAGATGCCCATTTTGGAAATTGTAGGGGATACCCCCCCATCCCCCCGATTTATGAAAAAAGGCAAATGAACCGGTTTGACCGGTTTGACCTGTTTTTTCCCAAGGTCATATAACCTTTCACGACTTGACTGCGTCATTTTTCACCTGACCGTCTGCCTTGAAACATGGAAGAGTTTGAATTTTCAGACAATGACTCGCTCTTCAAGGAAGCTTATGACGAGTATCTCCAGATGGAAGACCCTGAACTCGATCAAATTCTACAAGACTACGGTCAAGATCTTGATCATCTGGGTCAAGAATATCTTCATCGTCACCCAGAACTTCCCAGAAGAATTAATCCGGACCTACCTGCTTTCAACAGCACCGCCAAAAGACCTACCAGGGACGTCCAGCCGACCCCACCCACTTACCTGTTTGTCAGACCGTCCAACGTTGACAACACTGTGGAAAACGTTCCGTCTACCACGGCAGAGACAGTATTGAACCCACCCTCAAATGTTACCACCACGAGTGTCCTTCCTGCCTAGACATGGTCGATCTCAGTTCTCACCGCTGTTTCATCCAAACCGAAGAGTAGAAACAAGAACGACGAGAACGCCGCCGTCAACGACGCAAAGCTCTCTCTAAACGGCGAGCCCTGGCTCGTGGCTACAACCCCCAACAACCGTCAAGGTCAACAACAACAACAACAACCTGCTGAGAACATCACCGTCTATTTTGACATCGAAACAATGCAGGTAGTCGACGAAGACAGTCAACTCCGACGCCATTTACCCAACCTCTTAGTATACGTAGCTGCAGCCCAAGACGGGGACCTCCAGACTTGGTACGGTCCGGGATGTATTGCCTCCTTCATTGCCTGGCTCGACGTCCTGCAAGGCTACACCAACGACGACGAATTCGACAACGACAAAGAAGATGAACCCCAAATCAAAATCACCGTTCTGGCCCACAACTTTCAAGGCTACGACCGTTATTTCTTGCTCCAAGAATACCAACTGCAAGCCCGCAATTACAACCAGTTCCGAAACGGGGGTAAAATCTTAAAACTGCGTGTGGGGAAACTGGGAAAAGAGAGGTTACGGTTCAGCGACTCCCTCTCCTTCTTGCCCATGTCGCTTGCCAACTTCACATCCACTTTCGGGTTTGACGACAACACTTTGAACCTCAAGAAAGGGTACTTCCCTCACTTCTTCAACGTGGCCGAAAACCAAGAGTACTGTGGTCCTTTACCGGACAAATGCTTGTACGGCCCAGACACCATGTCCCAAGACCGCTTCGTAGCCTTTGAACAGTGGTACGACCAGACCAGCCGACAACCCGACTACCAATTCGACTTCAGAGCCGAACTAGAAGCCTACTGTGCCTCCGACATTCGTCTCTTGCGAGCCGGCTGCGAAATGTTCCGACAAGAGTTCCAGGAGTTGGCTCACTTTGACCCCTTTGAACACGTCACCATTGCCGCCGCCTGCTCCAGAGATTTGCGCAAGTCCCGACTACAACGAGACACTATCGCTTCCGAACCTGTCAACGGGTGGCGACTCAACATCCGCTATTCTCTAGCCGCTCTAGAATGGCTCGAGTACCGGGGAGAAGGTTGGGACGTCCCTTGCAGCACGTGGGGAACGTCGGCGAACATCCTGTCCGTGACGGAAACCGCACCTACCACGCCGACGGCTACGATTCAGACAAAAACACCTTGTACGAATTTTACGGTTGTTTTTGGCACGGGTGCCCTACCTGCTATCCTCAAGCCCGTGACGAAACCCATCAGCAACTGCTAGGTCGTGCCTTAGAAGACGTCTACCGGTCCACTCTCCATCGTCAGAATCGTCTTCAATCTTTGGGTTACCGTCTGGAGAAAATAAGGGGGCATACTTGGACCCGACTCAAGTCCACCATTCCCACTCTTAAATCCACCATCGACAACTACGACCTGCAATCTCCTCTTCATCCTCGTGACGTTTCTTTGGAGGTCGAACCAATGCGGTACGTCTTTACGTAGAAGACGAACAGTTGCCCTACTATGACTTCACGTCTCTGTATCCTTGGGTCAACAAGTACGGTACGTATCCTGTCGGGCATCCTACCTTCATTTACAAACCACTCAATCCTCACGACATCTCTCCCTACTTTGGCATCGCCAAGTGTACCGTTTTGCCTCCTTCTGCCCTCTTCCATCCTGTCTTGCGTTACCGTTGTGGCCAGAAACTCGTGTTTCCTCTCTGTCGGACCTGCGCCGAAACCAACATCGACAAGCCTCTGCACGACAAACCTCCTCCAAACTCCTCCACAACGTGAACTGACCGGGACTTGGTGCACGCCTGAGATCGAAAAAGCCCTCGAATAAGGTTACACCCTCACATGTTTCCACGAGGTCTGGCATTTTGAACGTCGACAAACGGGACTCTTCCGCGACTATGTCAACACATGGCTCAAAATCAAGAAAGAGGCGAGTGGGTGGCCGTCGGACTGTACGACCCCTGAAAAACAAAAAAAAACACCTGCAAGACTACCTCCAACACGAAGGGGTTCAACTGGACGAAAACAACATCCGAGTCAACAAGGAACGTCGTACGGTTGCCAAGTTGATGCTCAATTCCATGTGGGGCAAATTTGGTCAACGCCTCGACAAGACCCACGTGGAAGAGTTCACCAACCCTCAGGCCTTGCACGCTTTCCTGGCCAGTGGCAGATACAACGTCACCTACGTCAGCCCTCTGACCGAAACCCGTGTAGAAGTCCACTACAAAGTCCACGAAGACATGATTGACGTCGCTCCCAACCTGAACATCTTAATTGCCTGTTTTACCATCTGCCACGCCCGACTCAAACTCTACCAAGAACTTGAACGTTTGGACCAACGCGTCGTGCACTTTGATACCGATTCCATCATCTTTACTCAAGCGCCTGACCAGTATCAACCTCGTCTGGGAAAGTACTTGGGAGAGTTCAAAGATGAACTGAAAGGGGACCACATCGTTCAATTCTGTTCGGGCGGGCCCAAAAACTACGGGTACCGGACCGAGCGCAACCAACTGGAAACCAAAGTCCGTGGTTTCACTTTGAACCGTGAAGGCTCTCAACAGCTCAACTTTTTGGTGATGGTGAACAACGTGCAGAACGAAGTACTAGAACCCCTACACGATGGACAACCCCGAACCCTCCCAGTCCACGAAAGAACCAAGATCGTACGAAAAACCAAGACGTACGAACTTTTCACTTTACCTCGACACAAGACCTACCGACTGGTGGCGAACAAACGAATCTTACCGCCCGAAGATCATCCCGATCCCTTTCTGACGTATCCTTATGGATACAATCAAATTGACCATGAACTGCTAGAACTGTTAATGTCTTAAAATAAAAAAAGACTCTGATTCTTTTAAATAATCTTTTATTATTGTTAATAAAATATGGTTGATCAACACGTGTCATAACTTGAATTTGTAACGGGGTTGGAGGCAATAGTTTTTTCCTTGTTCAAAATAGCGAACTTTAGTCTCTTTAGCTTGACTGACAATCGTCAAATGTCCATCTTTTTTCTTTATCATCCTGAACTGCAAATTAATCCTGACCCATATCTTTTTCCTCTGGCTGTTCTTCTGTTCTTTTTTTCTTTTCTAACTTCTTCAATCGCCATGAACATATCTTCCCTTGCTCATCTGCGAATCTGCCTTCTTCGACGGCGTCGCTCATAACGTGCCCACCTTAACTTCTTTTTGTGAAGACTTTTACTGCGGGGATAATAAAGAGCAAACGCCTTGATCATTTTCTAGAAATGACTCGTTTTTCATATTGGACTTTGCGCGCGCCGGAAAGTGGCTCACTGCCAAAATCACGGTCATTCCAGTGGTACCACTACTCATCTGTAATCAAGAATTAGACTGTTCCTCTTCATATCTGCTTAATCGAAAACAACTAACTCTAGTTGAGAATTGCAAGTCACCTGCCGCTGAAGTTAAAAATTGGGGTTCCCCATGGCAGTATATTTGGGCCACTTTTATTTATAGTGTTTGTAAATGACCTTCCAACATGTCTTCAACACTGTGAAGCAGTGATATATGCTGATACGATGATACTTTGATTCACTACTCTGGTTCATTAAAAAATGTTGAACATTGTATCAACAATGATTTGTCAAGACTAGCTGTATGGTTCAGTGATAATCGTTTGACACTGAACATTCCAAAATCCAAATTTATTGTGTTTGGGAGTGCTCAATCTACGAATTTCAAAACTGCACAAGTTATCTTTGCCCTGTTGAATGGCACAGCTCTCGAAAGAACTAAGAATTTCCAATATCTTGGTGTCATAGTCAATAAAAACATGTCCTGAGTTGATCAAGTGGACTCAATATCTAAAAAGATTAACCAAAGGATTGGTGTGATCCGAAGAGTTTCTAAGATTGCATGTACTATTGGATTCTAGAGTACCTCTGTATAGTAACAGTCTAATTATTGATCCGCTCTTCGAATACGGTGACATCATTGGGGAGATAAAAACAATGAAACACTTATATGAAGGACCTGCAATTATTGCAGAACAAAGCTTCCAAGACCGAGTTGGACCGTCCACCTAGCAGTTCTGCAAGTGATGCGCTAAGATCATTAAACTTGAAACCTCTATTTGAACGGAAAATTACACCGTTTAATAACTGTGTATACATGTTTAAATAATGGAATTGATTTTGACTTAGATTTTCCTTTGAATTCTAGCTATCATAATTACAACACTCGCTCGAAGAATAATTTAGATCTTAAGAATTCTCGAACAAAGTTTGGACAGCAACGATTTGTATACCAAGCCTCAAATGAATGGAACAATTTAGATATTAATGTTAGAGAACCTCATCATTTAATAGTTCAATTAATAAAATCTAAAATTCTCTATTTAAAATGGCTTTTTATCAAATTTTAGGGATTTTAATATTGTATTTTAATATGTATTTGTAATTTTTATCTATATTTTATATTACATTATATTTTTTTATTTTGCAGAACCTCACTGAAAATCGCTTCTGCGAATGTGCTTCCTGGATAAATTATTGTTATCATTATTATAACAAATCTAATTATCTAAAAGAAGATTTCACATAACAAAAGAATGAAATCTGGTTCTGATTGGGGAAAGGTGTTGTGAGAAACACTAAAATTCTGAAATTAAACTTCAAACTAACTTCAAAAAAAATTGCTTCCTTTGATTTTTAAGGAGATGAAAGCAATACACAGTTTCTTAACCCTAAAAACACTGGACGTTTTGGGGCGTCCGTAACACTGAAGGGGGAACAGTTACTTCAATTTCCCTACACTCCTCCTCCTCCTTCTGTATTCCTGAAACAGTAAGGCTACGTAAATGAAACTGACAAACATACTTTATGTGTAAACAAAAATCTAACTTTTATGAGATAACCGTTTATTCTCTTTCCGCTTTTGCTTCTTATAAGCTTGTTGAAGTTTAAAAGCTGAAGTGATTCGTAAACCTTCCAGACGCTGGTTTGTAACCAGCTTCATATTTTGGGAGCTATTGTAAACGAATTATTTTGAGAAATTCCAATCTGAAAGATTGGTTTAGAAAACCATAAATTATTGGGTTAATGGCACTGCTGGTAAACATAGGAAATTGGCGCATAAAAAATAAATACTTAAACGCAGCTGAAGATAGCAATTTAAATGTGTTTAAAATTGAAGAAATATACGCAGGAAACCAACAGAGACAAAAACCAACAACTACTGCAGTTAATAACCTGGTTATCTTGGCTTCCTCCACTCCGTACGGAGAGTTTCCTTCTTGTGTGGACGGAGCGGCAGCCGTGTTATGATAACGGATTGTTTTGTAAATCTTTACGTAACAGATAATGATAACAAAAACGGGAAGAATCAGGTATAAACTGGCCATAATTGTTCCATATAAATACATGTGAGAAACCGCATTTGAATAATCTATCTTATCGAATGTAGGATTGGATTCATTCTTTCCATAACGAACCCCAAGAAGGGGGTAACCACCCACTAGAACCAATGTTACAACCCAGGTTACGACCGCCATCATTGCAGAGCTTTTCTTCGAGTAAATGTTACTGTACTTTTCGGGTCTGACTACTCGAAAATATCGGTTGATCGCTAGCAGAGTTACACTTAATATGGAGGTGTTTACAGTGAGAAGCATGCAACAAAAAATTATCTGCGAAAAAACTTCTCCTGCAAACCACCTGTCCAACAAAGAAGACACGGTATAAACTGGCATCACAACTACTGCCATGAGTAGATCCGTTAAAGCCAGTGACAAAATGAAGATGTTGGTGACTGTACGTAGTGAGGGGTTTCTGTAAATAGCCAAACAGACTAACAGGTTACCGACAAAGGCTGCGATGTTGAGGATGAGGAAGATGAACGACTCAACAACAATCAAGACAGTCCCTCTACGATATACAGAGACGGTCGAAGCATTGATGAAGTCATTGAGTGGCAAACTATTGTTCATTTTCAAGTTAAATTCTTGAAACTCAAAATAGTACTAGTTGCTTTGATTTTCGGAATTGCCGCATTTACCAATTAAAAACACTGAACAAAAGTTTTTTCCTTGACTAGTAGTTCTTCGGAGGTTCCAAGATTTTGAGATATTTTTATATGTTTTTAGTTTTATTCAAATTAACTCATTTCCTGACTTGTGTTAACAAAAAATTGTTCATTGTTCATGCAACTGTTCCCGTTTTCAAGTAAACGAGCACCGTTCAATAGTTATATGATCTCATTATTTTCAATTAAGTTCAGCGATTCTTAGTCACTGTGATTAATGATATCTTTCTATCAAACTTTTCCCTACACTCGTTAATTATGACACATCCTTCACAACATCTTACACTCGATCAAAAAAAAAATCTTCTAAATTGCCGCTTTTTTTGTAAATCATTGTAAATTGGTTTACAGTTTCTTACTAACATTCAGCAACGAAGTGCCACCATCAGAATATTATAGTTTAATTGTAAAAGTTTTCATTTTTTTATTCAAAAGCAATTAAAAAAGTCAGTTGTGTTTTTTTAAAGGATTTGGTTTACAGTTTCGTACTAACATTCAGCATCTGTCTTCATCGGGTCACCTATTGTTTTTGGATATTTTGCAAAGAAGAGAGTTTAACTTTTATATCATAATCATTAATAGTGCATAACTTATGACTTTTTCTACTTTTGATTTTAAATAACCAAAAGCGCAAAACCCTATAATTATTTCTCCTACAAATCGATTAGGGTATTTGGATATTTTTCAAATGTTCTCGAAGCTGTTAGTGTTAAAATAGTTTTGTTTGAAAGAAAGGCTGCTATTTCAAACTTCATGAAAGAGAACTAGTTGAGGGAAGGCCCCATTTGATGCGTGAATACAGAGAGAGATTTGAAAAACCTGTAATTTCGTAGTTTTGATGACCAAGTGTTGTAGAGCGAAATTATTATCTTTAACTTTTAAAATTGAACGCATTTCATCTTGCAATATTTTTAATCAGCTTAAGATTGATAACTTTTAGAATGAACTCGGACATAGTACTTCTCATATATTTTTTATAATTTAACTACGTATTTGAATGGACTTGTTGTTTGCTGTTCATAGCAGTTATATATTTTTTCTTATGGTTTTATCTAAGGTGGTAGTTGTCAATTGGGACTTTGTCCTGTTACTACTTCCTGTCACGCCTCATTGTTTCGAATTTTGACTCTGCATTTTATTATCATGTTATATGTATGAGTGACGAATCTGAATAAATAAATAAATAAATAAATAAATAAATAAATAAATGAATGAATGAATAAATAAATAAATAAATAAATAAATAAATAAGCGCTAATTGGGTTTTGAACAATTGGATCCAGTTAGTTAGCACGTGTCGGTATTTTGGATCGATATAACGGAACATATTTAAGTGGTTAAATAGAAATATATTTGTTAACTATCTCATGCTGATGAGGCCTAAAAGAGCCTTAACAGCTATCCATGGCTGTGGTAAATTGAAGGGGTAATTTCGAAACCAACGTAGCCTTTGTGCCCATTTCAGTGGCTTCAAGTTAGCTATTAGCGCACATGTGCTATCTGTATTTGCTGTTTATCGCTCCAGCCACATCCCACAAGCATTACGGTTTCACTATTAATATTTATCGTAAACGATTATTAAAACTATTAATATCTATCTTGAACGACTATTAAAACTAATAATATTTATCATTAACGATAAGCTAAGAATAAAAACAGTTAGTTAGCATTTTCTTTTGTAAGATTTAATTGCTCCTAAAAGAGCGATGAATGATTGTTGCATGAATCTTGAAGCGAAGAAATCAAAGATTTTGCTCATTTATAAAAATAAAATTTGTCGGATTTTTCATGGGTGCGGGGAGGTACCATTTTTTTTCGAGTAAATAAGGAATTTTCAGCCTCAGGAAGTATTGAAATTTTTTTACTTTTTTCCTACTTTTCATCATATGTTGTAGGATTACGCACTGGCAAGATTCGATGCTTATAGAGAGCAGAAGAGGGTTCTTGGATTGAGCTAGCAGAGGTTTTACATATCTTATACTCATACAAATGCGGGAAGTGGCCATTACACGTGGGCAGTTAGTTGTTTGCACGTGCAACTTTTCCTCTCGTTACACCTGCACATGCCTTGTGCGGGCGATCTCTCTCACTTGTTCACTGTGCTTGCACCAATGTGTTCCGTGCAGATCAATCCTAGTACATAATTGATTTTTATGTGAAAAGGGTAAAGTTCGCGTACGATTCACGAACAATTTCGGGTATAAGATATTGGATTCACTGCCCGGTTTCACGTATTTGAGAGTTACAGCGCTGTATTTCAATTCGACTTCTCTAGAAGCAAAATCTTTTAAAAATGACAATGAATGACAAAAATACCTTCAAAACCTTTATCTTTTTTACATCACTATTTCACAATTATGATCGTAAGAATTTTTTATAAAATATTATACAATTTTTACACTATCATGCAGAATTTTCAATTTATAAAAAAATAACAAT